>JABUQX010023553.1:22500-24245 GCA_015478945.1 Trachelipus rathkii
TGTTATCACTGCCGCATGATCTGCATAAACCAACGTGTGCTACCTATTCTTCCTTATGCATATTATCCTTTTAAGACAACTGTCCAGGTTAAGTGCAAAGAGCAATGAAGACAGTACACTTTCCTGTCTTACCCCGTTTTCACTTCAAACCACTTCTCTCTTCCTGTTCCTTTAATCATAAATTTATTGTTTTTTCAAACATGCTTTTAATGGCTGGTATCAATCTTTCCTGTATGCCATACATCGTATTAATGTGGAAAATGACATCATCTCACACTGCATTAAGCTATTGAAACCATTTGAAGAAATTACCAAAAATCAGCGCCTCTATAGCTTCTGTCTCCGATGTAATGCCATTAATCAACGCTAAGAAAGCATTTTGAACCATCTTCAAATGAAAATGATGACGGTTTAAAAAGAATGAAATATGTAATAAAACTAGAGAGAGAAAATGCTTTGGTTCTGTGGAAATTAATGACCTTCATAATATTGCAACTTACTTAGATCCCCGTTATAAAGGCAAGTTTTTTTTTTGTAACACGATATAAGAACAAGTTAAATCGTCACTTTGTGTTGCAATTGAAAAACTTCAATCTGAACGGTCTATTAATTCGCCACCCATTAAAGGAAAAAAAAAACAAAATCTCAGAACCAACAATTCTACAAGTAAATCAATAACAGATTCACTGTAAGAATTTCTACAGTCCAGTAGTGATGAAGAAACACACGCATTACCAAAGGATGTAGTGCAAATGATTGAAAACTATCACCAAGAAAAACGATTAGATACAAATGATGATCCTTTCAGTTGGTGGAAAGTTAAGCAAAATGTTTACCCACGCTTGAGTAAACTTGCAAAGAAATACTTGGCCTGTCCTCCAACTAGTGTTCCAAGTGAGAGAGTATTTAGCAATGCTGGGCTAATATATGATGAAAAGAGAAACAGACTCTCAGCAGAAAAAGCAGAAAAGGCAGAAAAATTAATGTTTCTCAATCACAACCTTTCTATATTTGAATTTCAATACTAGTGCAAAAAGTATATAATCCATTGTAAAATCCTTTTCATTAAGGGCGGAGGTTGAGGAAAGAGGTTAGTGGGGTGCATTTGAGTTGGGTCCCCGCCCCGCACCCTGGTAACACAATTATATTAATAGGTTGTGGCTAAAACTCGAAATTTATTAGGCATATATATATATATATATATATATATATATATATATATATATGCCGTATATATATAAAATATATATATATATATATATATATATATATATATCAAACATCCGCATCCGCATGCAGCGGATATTTAAATCAAACATCCGCATTGCGGATGCGAAAAAATTACATCCGCTGGCATCACTAATATTAGTAATATATATATATATATATTTATATAATTATATATATAATATATATATATAAATATTAAATTTATTATATTATATATATATAATATATATAATATAATATATATAATATATAAATATATATATATATATATATATATATATATATATAATATCAGTATATATACAATATATAATATATAATATATTATATATATATATATATATATATATATATATAAAAGAAATAAAAAAAAAAGATTTTTTTTAAAACACAAATATATATATATATATATATATATATATATATATATATATATATATTATAATATATAATATATGACCCTAGGATATCTTGACGTAACAACGATTTTACTTCACCGAGTTTGTCGATTCACA
>JABUQX010023554.1:0-7500 GCA_015478945.1 Trachelipus rathkii
GAGCAAATCTTGACGCAAATTAAGCAAGCATTATAGCAAAAAACATAGGAAATAAACGAGACAGTGACCACATGAGGCCTATCGACCAGTCAACACTAAAGTAAATATTTATCAAAACACATGCTCAAGCAACATGCACAACCCTAGAACCGACTCTAAGGCGTGTCAATATCTATACATAAGCTCAATATAATATAAAACACTAAACTACCTTACCGATAAGCAAAAACATTATAGTAAGTACATGCTCAACCACCACTAGAAGCTTTTAATAAGTCATTGCATACAGGGTAGTCACAACAATGCATTAACCTTAATAGCTTAACAGAAAACTCGCCAAGATTTGACTTTAATCAAAATATACTAATAGCTGCCGAACCCATCGTAATCTATCCAATCTGTTCTTATAATGTTGCAAGTGAGTTACACTCAACCACCTCCTGCGGGAAACCATTCCAAAAATTTTAAACACTATTACTGAATGAATGCTTTCTTACATTAAGATGACATGCCCTTTCTCTTAATTTTCTAGTTGTGTCTCCTGTCTCCCGCCCGTGGCTGTCGGGCTACTATTTAAAGAATTTATTGGCTTCCAGTATTATCAAAGTTTTAAATTTTGTAGCGACTTGTATGCATGTCCCCTCTGAGAAATCGCCGTTCTACAGAAAACATTCCTAACTCCTTTCAGCGCTCCTCTAGCTATATACCCACAAAACCAGAAATCTCCTTGCTTGCTCATTGTTGCACTCTCTCTAGCATATCTGTCTTTCTTAAATAAGGGCCAAAACGTTGTGCACAATATTCAACATACTAGCCTAATCAAAACATTTATGCAGCCTTACTTATAACCTTCCTTGCTCTTGTTAAACAACATTTCATTTAATTTTTTTATCATAGGATTAGCTTGAATTCCCTAGAATCAAAACACTAATTAAAGCTACTCATCAAATAATAACCAGATGCTCATCCAATTCTTTTTTCTTGGGCCTTAATTCTGGATTTGCAAACCAGCAAGACTTGGCAATGTATTTGTATTGCAATAATCGCTAATTGAAGAACTAAATGTTATACAATAAAATTCATTTGCCACTTCCATCTTCCAAACCAAGGAAGTTTCTAGGATCATTTTGAATCTTTATACATCGTCCATTATTCCTTACCTGAGAGGTAGCCACTATTCGTTCATCTGCACAAAACTTGGAAACCTTATAATTTAAGGACATGGTCTATAATTATAGTATATATATATATATATATATATATTATATGATATATATATATATATAATATTATATAATATATATATATATATATAATATAATATATAATTATATATTATATATATATATATTATATATATATATATATAATATACTACTATATCTGATAAATGCCCTTGTTATAATTACACACTTTCTTAAAATATTAGAACTTTATTGTATTAAATATAAAAACTATTACACACATATGTATATTATTTAAAAAAAATTAACAAATATTTAATTTTTTCTCGCTTTTGCCGGCTTCCAGCACGGCCTCTTCACGGTGAGCTTAAAAAAAACGCAAGACTCTTACGTTGATGTGACTCCAAAGATGATATGTTTATTGACTGGATGGTGTTTGTTTATTTTTATTTTTAATTTTGTTAAGGGGGGAAATTTCTTTTTGTAAAATCTTAGTATCCCTCATTATTAAATTCTGTGCTACATCTATATTTAATTCTCCTGCCATTTTGTTATAATTATTACTATTTCTTATGCAATAGGATTCAATTAGTTTCCTTTTTTTATTGTCTGATACAAAAATTACAGGTTCCATGTTGTCGATATTTATTTTAGGTTTTAAACTTCTTCTATGATGGGTAAGAGCTGAATTTATTTCGTCGGAAATTAAATCGTGTTTGTGCTGGCTTTTACGTCTATTTAAATCTACTGTTTCACCTATAATATACTTGCACAGTCATGACATGGGATCTTATATACGCATTGTTTATGGCAAAATTTCTAAAATTATATTTGGGTTTCAAAACTCTTTTAAGAGTAGTGTATTGATGGGTAGTACTATCTGTATCGGTTTATAATTTTCCTGATAACTCAGAAGGGATACGGACTGACAAATCATGAGTTATTTTTCCTCTTGATGTGCTGTTATGGGTAGTGGTTTAAAAATTTCTCTCTTTGCTTTCTTAATCCTTTATTAATTATATATGAAGGATATTGTAAAGTTTTAAAGGTTAAGCAAAAAGATAAACTCAATTCATCTTGCAATGTTGAAGGGGGGCAAATCCGTAGTGCTCGTAAAAAAATAATGCAGAGAGGGTACCAATTTTTGTATTGACGGGATAAAAATAAAGCATTGAAGAAAGCAAAAGAGAAATTTTACCATACCCAAACCCAGCACATCAAGAGGAAAAAATCACCTATTTGTTAGTCCCGTATCCCATTCCTGAGTTCATCAAGAAATTTATACCGAATACCATAGTTACTACCCCATCAAATACACTACCTCTTAAAAGAGTTTTGAAACCAAATAAATTTAGAAATGCCACCAATAATCAATGCGTATATAAGATCCCATGTCATGACTGTGCAAGTATATATATAGGTGAACCAGTGGATTTAAATAGACGTAAAAGCCAGCACAAACACGATTTATCTTCAACAAATAAATCAGCTCTTACCATCATAGTGAAGAAAGTTTAAAACATTAAAATAAAATATAAACAGACATGGAACCTGACAGTTTTGTATCAGCAATATAAAAAAAAAGAAACTGAATTGAATCCTATTGCATAAGAAATATAATAATTATAACAATAATGGAATGGCAATCATAATGATGCCAGCCAGGAATTTAATAATGAGGATTACAAATATTACAAAAAATTCGACAATAAACTAAATAAACAACAACCATCTCCAGTCAATAAAACATATCATCTTTGAGTACACAACGTAGAAGTCTTCGTTTTATTTGAAGCTCACCTGAAGAGGCGTGCTGGAAGCCGGCGAAAGCTAGTGAGAAAAATTAAATATTTTGTTAATTTTTTTTAAATTTAATAAAATATGTGTGCTGAATATTTTTAATATGTTAAACAAAAAAGTTTAAATTTTTAGAAAAAGTGTTGTAATTATACAAGGGCTTTTATCAGAATTAAAAAATATGAATTGTTAATTGGAAATCTATTTTATATGCCAATATATATGATATATATATATATATATATGATATTTATATAGTAATATATATTATAATATAGTATATTATATATAGTATTATAGATAATATATAATATATATATATATATACTAATATAATAATATAAACTGTTATATATCTTCTCATCCAAATACTGAGGTTCCCCTATTTAGGGGATTTTCAATGTACACAACAACTGAATTGGTGGGGTCCTCTCATACTGATTTTGAGGTGGGAGGAGGCCGAATCATTCAGATTCATTACGATCTGGAGGAACTAATCAAAGAACCTACACACATTCCGAATCTCCTAACCAAATTCTTGAACACACTGACCTATGTTTCACTACTATTCCTCTCTCCATAAATACACTACCTTCGCTCCTATTGGTAAATCTGACCACAAACTTATATCTCTCTTAACTTTACATACTTTCTCTCCAACAGCTCCATGCCTGCCGTATGCGTTTTTTCTGGGCCACTTTATCGAGAGGTATTGGAGGGGCCTTCGCGTCGCTTCTACAGCTAGACTATAATGCTGGAATGACTGTTTTGATCGTTTGATGACGCTTCGCCTTTCTCCACTAAGGTGGGACTGTTATAAATCGTTGACGGGTGTAGGACTATCGAGAATGAGCAGGTTCATTTCCTTCTTCGAACTAAATCTTTCTTCTCCATGAATCCATTGGTTCGATTCTGCCTTTCTTTGGCCATTCAGGCCAGAGACAGCGCTTATCGGGTGGGAAAAATTCTCGTTCTCCATCACTCTCGCTAATTTCATTCAGCTTAAGAACGTTGCACAGGGATATCTTCGACGAGCCAAAGCGGTTCATAAAACGAAGTGCGCTAAACCTCCTTGGTTCTCCTACTGATAAATCTTCTGGCCCTTGCCAAAAACCATCATCTAACGAACTGTTCTGTAATCTACCTTTCCCCTGCTTATCATCTGAGCTTCTGTTGCTAACTCTCCCAACTAGAAAAGGCCCAATCTCCGCCTCCTATTTCCCTAACCCAAACCCTGGACGATTCTGCATTCCTCCTCCTCCACCTTCTCCTCTCAGGTGTCATGTCTTTGCTGTATTACATTTGATCGGGTGCAATGGCTCCTGGAAATCTATGAACGTTAGAAGGCGGGTGGGCGCGGGATGGCATTCCTCCCCGTTTTGAGTGAGTGTGCTTCCGAGCTGGCCCCTCCCTCTTCAACTTATATTCCTAGTCTCTAATACTAACATTTCCCTCAGCTGTTGGAAGCCACGCACATGTCCAACCTATTCCGAAAAAAAAGAAGCCGCTCTATCCTTCTAACTATCGCCCGTATAGCTCTCACCTTATTCTATCTAAGATTCTTTGAAAAACCCTCTCAACTCTCATTTCTTGACCATCTGGAATCTCATTCTCTTTCTTTCCGATTCGCCAGTACGCTTTCGCTTGCGAGTCTACTGGTTTTTGAAAATTTTTTAATAAAACCTTTTTTTTCCTATTTAACCTTTATAGGTTTTCCGCCCTTGAAGGAACTACGGGGAAGACTGCGTGGACGACAGACAACACCACTGGACTAGCAACGTTTCTGCAACGATTTCCAAAAAGCATCCATAATGACCACGGGATCTTTACTAGGAACACCCCACCCACAAGCATGTCACTGCTCTCCAATGTCTCTCCCTACCCATTTGGACACCTTTTCCTTAACCTCCTTCTCACTTTGCTTATCTTATGTCTAAGTTTTTCTTTCAAATCGCTCATATCGGCTGTTGTTGATGGGGCGACGTCTTCTTCCTTTTCTGTCAATAGGGTGTTCCTCAGGGTTCAGGTCTGTCTACTCCTACTTTATTCCTATCTTTCATTAATGATCTTCTCAGCTGCATTTCTAACTCTATTCACTCATATGCCGATGACTCCGACCCTTCATTCTTCAACTCATTCAATTCTGCTCTTTACTTCTAGAATTGCTCTCGTCTTAATCTTTTCCGATTCTATTCCGCAGATCCTGGATTAAAATGAAACACGTCCGGGTGGGGTCGTCTCTTAACCTTTTCTTGTGGAAAATTCAATTCTTTAAAAACTCTCCCTCACTTCTTCAAATCTCCCTCCTCTAAGACACCCTTCTAAGTTTTCCTATTCTCTTCGACGGTTTCTCTCGTCTTCCTGTTTAGAACAATAATAAAACATCCTTTGCGCTATAACAAAACCAAAAAAAAATTGTCTTTGGAAACCTCACATCCACATACTGTTGCTAAGCGGCCTCAAATCAGAAGACTTGGGATTCTGTTTAACTGCGGAGACTTTATTCTCCTCTCCACAGTTACTCCAGTATACAAGGGCCTTCATCCGCCCTTGTATGGATATCTGCTCTCATATCTGGGGAGCTCTTCAGGTTTCACCCGGCTTCTGGTGATAGAGGTTTCGACAAAGGCAAAAAGACTTAATAAACTGTCGCTTCTTTCTAGTTCACATTGACCTCTATCTTAGCGGCCGATGTTGGTGCTTTATCCTGTTTACTAGTATGGTAACGCCGTGAGCGGCAATGCTCGGAGCGAGCTTTTCCACTTCGACGTGCCACCTCCTTTAAGCGCCCTCGTAGCACAAGGGGTGCTGTATCGGCACATGAGTTTGTGTTGATATTAGCAACTCCATACTATCGCTGCGTTGCCTCCTTCTTTCCTGCCACCTCTGTCTGTGGAATCCTCTCCCAATTCTGCTCTGTGTTTCCTACTCAATTTAATTCCCTCACTTTAAAGCCGGTCTGTGCTCCATCCTGCTGTATTTTGCGGTAGTTGAGTATTTTTCGTTGATTTTAAACGCCCCTCTTGATATAGGGGCTTTGCCCGTGACGGGTTGGTGATGTCTCGTTAAAAAAAAAAAGAGAAAAAAAAAAAAAATAAGATATAAAAAGGATAATATATATAATATATATATATTATATATATATAATATATATATACTATATATAGATATATTTAATATTATATGAGAAAAAAATAGCGGCCCAGCTACTGAACCCTGGGATACACCACTCTCTTACTATTTTCCATGATGAATTATTGCATTTAGTAGTTCGGACTGCCTTCCTATTCTACAACCACTTTTAATCCAAACCACTTGTACATGAACATCTTCATCAGCCTTATTGGGAACCTTATCAAAGCGTATGCTAAAGTATTAATAGTAAATACAACTGCATCTCCGTCAATGCATCAGTTAATGATATTTCATAAATTCTAAAATGTTGTGCTGACATGATATACCTTTCGAAAACCAGTGATTGAAAGTCACACAATATCTTTGTTACAATCCAAATATTATCTTCTACATGACTTTTTACATTCCAACCATAGCTAAACGAATCCTTTCCAAATCTTCCTTACACTTTTCTGATTATATTATAGGTGGATGCTTAATGGAGGAAGTAAGAATGTCATAGTGAATGATGGAATGAATAGGCGACTCAAGCAGTTAAAGTAAGAAAAAGATGTATGACTGAATGTACTTATTAAATCCAATGATGAGCGTTCAAACGTAGATAAACAATGAGATATGCAGGGAAAGAGGAAGACTAAAAAGTTGCATACATATAGGAGAAAATGAGAGGTAAATGATAAGGTTGAAAGAGGACCGACCCTTACAAAGGAATAGGAAGCTGTTTAGGAAGGAAGTAAAAAAGGTTGAGGAGAGTAAGGGAAATCTTCATAGATTAATGAATGTAGGATGGTACTTTCGTGACTGGTGTGATGTGACGGGTGTGTGGAAGGAACATTTGGAAAATATTGCATAACATGGACAGTTTGAGCATTGTTTGTGAAGTTGTGGCTGGCTGTAAATAAGAATATATTTTGTGAGATGAGATAAAAATTGGAGAGGGTAATAGGTAAGTGAGAAGTGAGAATGTAAACTCAGATCAGGAATAGATGGGGTTACTGGTGAAATGATCAAGAATAAAGGCGAGATTGTGAGTGACTAGATATGGACGTTGTGTAACAAAGCATTTATGAAGGTTGTAGTTGGGAGGACTGGAGGGGATAGTGATAGTTCCTTTGTATTGGGAAAAGGGTGATAAGGGGAACTGTAGAAACAATAGGGTAATTAGTTTATTATAGCAGGGATGGGGAGCGGAGTCGGGATGTCGGGATTC
Source organism: Trachelipus rathkii (assembly GCA_015478945.1). NCBI lineage: Eukaryota > Metazoa > Arthropoda > Malacostraca > Isopoda > Trachelipodidae > Trachelipus > Trachelipus rathkii. Next base: position 7,327 of record JABUQX010023554.1, read on the forward strand.
ACGGGAGTCGAGCGTCTTTAGGTAAGGAGTCGTGTAGCGGGGTCGATTTCCCAAAGTTGGGAGGTCGAGTCTGGGAGTCGAGAGCAAAAAAAAACGACTCCTTTCGACTCCCAAAACAATTTTGTATAAACTTTTCACACAAAAATTTTGAAAAACTTAATTGAATTTTCATTA
>JABUQX010023554.1:12500-20000 GCA_015478945.1 Trachelipus rathkii
GTATATATATATATATAGTATATACTATATATATATATATATATATATATATAATATATTATTGCTTAAAGTATTACACGGCAATGTAGGGGCTCGAGGCCCGACGGGGAACACAGGGGACGTTTTCCATACCCGTAGGGAGGGGCGAAGGAACCCCGCGACACCCAAATACCAAAAAAGCGGGGGTTCCGGAGACTCCCCGGAGGGGAATAGTCCTACCCCGTAGTTCCCGGAAGGAGAGACCCGACTCCTGCCATCGATTCGGTAATTACCCTTGTGGCATATCTTTAGTTAAAAAATAAAAGCAAAATTAATAATAAAGAAAATCTATTTTAACGAGTAACCAATAAAAGGTCTAAATAGCTCTCTAATCATATTAATTTCTTCTTAGGTATAATGTATTTATTTTTTTTTACATTTTAAATTTTAATCTAAAATTTTACAGGATTCCAAAAATGTATTCCTTTCGCTGTAGCTATTGTAGTTTTGAGATTTTTTTTTTTTTTTTTTTTTTTTTTTTTTTTTTTTGTTTACACATTATCCGCACTAAAATTGGACCAGCAATTCCAGCAATGTATAGCCCTTTTCCCGTAGCTTTGTAGTTTTTAGATATGATTGATATTATTTCTGGTTTATACTATATAACATATATATACTATATAAATATATATAATATATATATATATATATATATATAAATATAATATATATATATATACTAGTATAATATAATATATATATATATATATACTTTATATATATATATAATATATATATATTATAATATAATTATATTATAATATAGGTCAGACCTCCGAAAGCAATCATGCAATCAATAATAAATAATATATAATAATAATATTATTATTATATTATTATTATTATGTATTATATTATTTATATTAATATTATATTATTATAAATACTAAGTAAGTAAGATATTAAGAATTAATTATAATAATAATGATAATTTTATTATTCTTATCTATTATTCAATTATTGATTATTAGTACAAAATAAAAGACTTATTATTAATTAATAATAATAATAATAATAATAAAATAATTAATAATAATAATAAATAATAATTTATTATCTATTATCTATTATTATTATTGTATTATTATCTATTTATTATTTTAATGTCTGGATATGTTTGATCAGTAAGTGTCATGTTTAATATTATACAATATTGGAACAATGTTTTTTGTTTTCGTCAACATTGTCATAAGTGTGCCATAGATATAAAGTGCCTATTTTTGGTTAAAAATTGTAATATGTATTGTTATATGAAATATTAAAATGTATGGTCATAATTCTTTTCTTTTTCAATGCTTATACAGCATATAATAATGCAAATGAAAGTTCAATATATTGGAAAAAATTCACTTCCATTCCATTGGATTCGGAGTCGGTTGTTTCTAAAATCGACTCTGGAGTCGGTTGTTAGTTTTATAAAACGATTGCGGAGTCGGATCGGAGTCGATTCCTATTTTTTCTCACTCCCATCCCTGTATTATAGGGAAGATATATGCTGCTGTTTTGGTTGAAATTTTTACATTGATGGGAATGAGTGAGGAAATGAGAGAAGAAGAAATTTATTTATGTTTATGTTACTTGGCAATAAGGGTATAGGCAGCACATAATTGGAAGATCTATTGGCTGAATACATATGGTGTGGTGGTAGGCTTCTAATGAAGTAGAAAGTATGTTATGCGATAGTGAAGCCTGTGTAAGAATAAATGGAGTGGAGTGAATAGTTTAATATTAATAGCAGTGAGGCAGGAATGTGTTATGTCTCCATGGTTATTTCATTTATATATGGATGGGGTGATGAAAGAATTTAAGGATGGATGGCAGGGGAAGAATGGAAGAGAGTGGAGAGTGCCTTGCTTATTGTATGCAGATGATTTGGTTTTGTGTGAATCTGAAGAAAGTTTGAGAAAATTGGTAGATAAGTTTGGCAGGGTGTATAAAAGGAGGAATTTGAAAGTAGATGTAGATAAGAACAAGATGATGTTGGTAGGAGAGAAGAGTCAGCAGTGTGAAATTATGTTGGTAACAGTTTAAATATTTAGGGTGTATTTTGGATGAAAAGGGAACAGATGATGCTGAATGTACTATTATTTAAAGTTGTGAGTGGTAAGTAAGTGGCTGGTGCAATTAAATATTTGGTGAATGCAAAAGGACTAAATCTTGAGTGTGATAGAATTCTGCACGAGGGTATGATGCTAGCAGTGTTAATGTATAGTAGCGAAATTATGGTGATGAATAAGAGATACAGATCTAAGATGCAGCCTGTTCAAATGGATAGTCTTAGGGGCATGTTAGGTGAGACTGAGAATTGATAAAATGAAGAATGAGCTTATTAGGGAATTGGGTGGTTTGACTAAAGGAGTAAATGGGAGAATAAAAGAGTGTATTAAAGTGGTTTAGTAATTTAGAAAGGATGGATGGTAGTAGATTGGTTAAGTCTTTGTATAGTGGCGAGTGTGTTGGGAAGTGACAAACTTGGAGACATAAGGAAAAGTGGGTTGAGTCGGTAAAAGAGTGTCTGCAGGAAATGGAATGTGAATTTAGCGGAAGCAAGAAGAATTTGCATAATAAGAGTAAATGGTGGTTTTGTGAGGGGGAATGGTTGTATTCCTGGCCCAGATGAGGCACCCTGATACTGATAAAATACAACAGTGGAGGTCTGTTGCAGTGTGTGAAGCTCTAAGGTGGATTGTGATTCTGCCTGGCTCACACTTTACTTAAGGGTATGGGGGGGGGGAGGCTTCTTTTCAACATAGGTTACATTCTTCTACTTAACTATTCATCACTGCACACATCACCCCAGTATATGGGGATTCATGGGGATGTTGAAGATGACAATTCCTTGAATACAAAAATTTTGGTAATAGTCGAGATTAGCAGATTCTGACGAAGTATTGATTGCTTTTTTCTGATATCCTTTTTTTATATATATCTTTCATCCCCATGTAAGAGGACTAAAAAGGCGCTGCCAAACCTCTCTCATATATAAATTTAATCCATCTACCAAATTTTTTTTTTTTTCTTAAATTCTGTTTATGACCCATTAAGTTTAGGTTAAAATAAGTTTTGCTAAGTATACACAAAAAATCTGTGTATACTTAACAAAACTTTTCATAGCCTTACTCATTTTTCAAATGTAAAAGGAACCAATAATATATGAAAACACTGAAGAACATTCCTTATAAATATATCATAAATGTGGCAATTTTTTATTAACAACATGTGGTAGCATTGCTTCATACCCATTTCAAAACGATTGATTTTTAAAAAAATATTTATTTTTTTTAGAATCCATTAATCTCAACTATTACCAAAATTTTATTTTGTTTATAAAAAAAAAAATTTAAACTCACTACTTGAAGAAAATTCATGTATTAAACGAAGTCCATCATTACTAACAAGATTAACAATCACATTTAATTCTTGGCGTCGTTTTTCGGCTTCAACTAATTCAAGCTGAGCACGATTTGGAATATTGCTATATTGTATTGTATTACTTGGATCCAAAATTCTTTTTAGATGTCTGAAATTTAAAATTTAAATGGAGAATAGAAAATAAAAATAAAAATGAAGAGTACAATGTATAAGAGTCAAAATAAATTTTCAATCAAACTCTAGAAACAAAAATTAATTATAGAAAAAGCTAAAATGATTAAATGACCATTTAAAAATCGATTTCCTTATAATGATTTATATAACTTTAAAACAATAATCAAACTTAGAAAAAATATAGATCTATCTTTGCATTTTCTTTTATCAATTTTATTAAACATATATATATTTTAAATTTACTAACTTTATGTTATAATTCAGTGGGTCAAGATTCTGCTTTATACATGCTTCTTCAATTATCTGAAATAAATAATTAAAAAAATAAATAAATAAATTATATATATGTTACATAGAACAAAATATACTTAAATGAAGAATATCAATGTGAATGTTTACTTATTATTTGAAATGAAATTAATACAAGTTGCTAAACACTAAGGTAGTTATTAATCGTTTATATAAAATATTAAATCAATATATGAATGGTATAATAAATAAGTCTCATGATCCACACTTTAGAAAAACAAAAAATGTCATATATATCCTTTTTTAGGATGTTTCTGATGTGCAGGTTAAAAATATTATGACACCTTTTATAAAATACCTTTTCTATATATATTTTAATAATAATCTAAAATATTCCTCTTCTCATTCTCAAATCAAAGGTATTGTTCACACAATAAAAAAATTTTAATTATACCTGACCAATACTAGTTGAAGATGTAGTTTTGATATTAACTCTTCTACCATTGGGACAAAGAACATTTATTTCTTTTTTATTCAAAGCCATTTTCAGATGCCAATAAAATTAAGTACAATGAAAGAGTAGGCTAGATTTTACTGAAAAACAAAAATTAGAAGCAATGTATCAAAGGTAAAATTATATATCGCTTTTTCTTCCAGACATATAGCTATGTAGATAAAAAACATTTTTTTTTTTTTTACAATTCTAGCAGTTTCATACACGACTTACAATAATCAATTTTAATATGTGTACATGAATCTGACATCCCTTGCTTGTTTAGGAAGCAATTAAAGAAAAAATTTTTTATTTATTTTATTTTTTATTTCATAAAAAATGAAATTCAAGAGATTCTTGAAAGCTATATACTTAGGCCAATTAGTTAAACCATATTATAGCTTGATAAGTCAAGGATATGGAAATTTGGTGTAGTAAATTTTCTGATGAAGTCCAAGTTTTTGAATAATAGGTGACCAAAATTTAGAAGAAATTTTTGTATTTCTTAAATAACCTAATAAAGTTCAAGGGATTTTGAGAGGTAATTACTAAGGCCTATCAGTAAGAACCACATTTTAGTGTGATTATTTAGAGAGGCAGTGCCCAACCGTAGCTCATGAGCAACATACTGATCATGTACAATACTGTTTTAGTGTGACTCATGGCTCGCGTATTCAGATTCATCATGTTTATTAAAAATGAAATGGGTTTAAAATTTTTTTATTATTATTATTATTATTATTATTATTATTATTATTATTATTATTTTTATTATTATATAATTATATATATACTGATATATATATATAATATATATATATATATATATATATTATATATAATTATATATATATATAATATATATATATATATTTAATATATATATATAATATATATATATATATATATACGGTAATATATATATAATATTTATATATATAAAGTATATATATATATAACCTATATATATATTATATATATTATATAATATATATATATATGATATATATATATAGTATATATAATATATATATATATACTGTATATATATAATATAATATATATATAATAGTATATTATATATATAAATATAAATATTATATAAGATATATATATATATATATATAGTAATAATAATATATATACGGTATATATATACAGTATATATATATGAGTGGCTCGCCTAAAAATTTAAATTCTAAATTTATTCAAGATAGACTAGTCAAAGGTTGGGCACCACTTATTTAGAGCATTCTGATTTGATTAAGTTCAAGCTTTTAAATAAGTAATAGGTGCTCAAAATTTAAAGGTTAATTTCATTGAATTTTGTATTTCTTCAGTAGTAATATTCAGAGACTATGAAGGCTGAACATTGAAATCTCTCACTAAGACCATATTGTAGCCTCATTATTTATGAACTTAGCATTTTGTTTTAATAAACTATCTTCAATCTAAGTTCAAATTTTTTGAATAGGGTCTAAAAAAGTATTTGAAAATCTAGATAATAAGAATTTAATTTTTTTAATTTAGTATTTCTTAAAATAATGATAGGCTATTTGATAGTTTAAAAGATCTAAATATTGAGGCCAGTCAATTAACCATATATTAAAGTTGCATTAGTTAAGGTATATATTATTATGTAATCAATTTATTTTTTTTAATTTTTTTTTTTTTGCCAAAATTCAAGCTTTTGAAAAGCAGGTATTCAAAATTTATAGCTATATATTATTTCATTGTATTTTTTATTCCTTAAATAATGGTATTTAGAGAATGATGAGAACTAAATATTGACTATAGCATCATGATTAGGGTTGGGAAAAAAACCGTTTTTTTCAAATTGTGTTTTTTTCATGTTATTTTCATTTTTTTCATTTTTTTTCGTTTTTTTCATTAAATGTATTTTTAAAAATATAAAGAGGCTAATATGATATTTCACTTGAATATTTTCATTTTTCAAATATAAGGATACTTGAAAATTAAGCAATATTTCCATTATGATTTATATAAATAGTCAAGAACTACCTTCTCTAATATTTTATCAATTGTTTTTCGTTACAATTTACAATAGGTTGTAGCCTGCAGACTGCAGTTTGTAGGCTTCTACTTTCTAATTTAACTATGTATTTTACATTTGTATCATATAATCATATTTATTAATCTTACTTTTTAAATATAATGTATATTATATTTAAATAGAATGAGTCTGAATGACAAAACTCAAAGTTAATTGAGAAATAAAGAATAATTATAGTGAAATAACTATGTATACCACGATTGTAAATCAAGGAGGATGAGTGAAGACCTATATTAAATATTGGGCCTTGCAATAATCAACTTTTGATTTCACCTAATCACTATCCCCACCCCCCCAGACCCCAGTCCACTACCTGAGCACGACTACTGTTCGCTGTGAGCTACTGTCAAGCTCATCTATCACTGGGCTCTATCAACCTCGAATCAGCCACCATTTAATTACTTATATGACTAGTAAGTCTGATCTCTCCATCGAGAATATGTGCTGAGAATGCCTAGTGGTAAAGGAGCAGGAGTAACAGGATCTCAAGCTTAGCGCCTTATCAATACATTCACACATTCTCAGGTGGCAAATTTTCAGGAATTTCCTCAGTTCTAAAAAACTGTAAATACTCAGTTTTGCAACGTCTATTTCCACAACAAAGGTTATATTTCAATGGAGGGCATTTGCTACCTTTTATTTCCTTAAAAAGTACAGTCACACGACTTTTTGCACGTGGCATTTTCTAAATTCTATTAATGTATAATTATGAAACAATTCTGTACTGAACAGCTGAAATCATTAGTACCAGGTCATCAACGAAACCATAAAACAAAAAAAATATTAATGTCTACATAAAGACTATAAAATAAAATATCCCACATAAACCCATAAAACTTTCTAGAAACACATGAACATCAAGGCTATCCACCTATCGTTGAGAAATTGAAACAAAAAGACAATGTCCAGAATACTAGAGCATATTTGCTAAAATTATAAGTAAATTGTTCAAACATGAAATTCCACAACTTTTTGAAAAAAATGAAAAAAACAAATTTTTACTTGTTTTTTTCAGGCTGTGTTTTTTTCATAAAAAAAAAACGAGCTTGTTTTTTTCCTTTCCCAACCCTAATCATGATAAATGTATTCAATTGTCAAA
>JABUQX010023554.1:25000-40000 GCA_015478945.1 Trachelipus rathkii
TTTGTTTAAAATGTTGGTTGGTCTGCGTCTTAAGTGGTTTTCTGTTTGGTGTATGTTGTTCAGGATTTGTTTGTATGTGGTGTTGGAAATGTCTTGTAGGATTTTGTTTGTAATATTAGGACTATTGAAGGTGGTTGTTTGAGTCTGTGGTGGTAGGGGTTAGAGATGAGTAATGTGGCATGGGTGTTGGTGTGTTTGGGTTTTGGGGAAAGAATTGTGTGCCTATCATGTCCAGGTGTGTGTCTATGGGTAGAATTTTGTTTTCTTCGTGCAGGTGTGGTGTCTATGGGGAGAATTTTGGTTTCTCTTGTGCAGGGTGTTGTTGTGATGTTTGTTGATGTCATCCTGTTATGGTTATTGAGCTTTGTTTTGTGTCGCTTGGAGTTTCTTTATGATTATATATATATATATATGTATTTATATATATATATATAGTAATATATTATTTATATTATATATATATATTATTATATATATATATATATATATATATATATATATTATTATATATGAATGTTGCGATTCTGATGAGTGACATGTGGGACAGAGCTATGGTGATTCTTGTTTGTGTAGTCCTGGAATTCTAATGGGTTTAATAATTTATTGAAAAGTCAAGGTTGTGTGGTTGTATATGAGGTCCTCTGAGGTGATGTTGAAGAGAGTGCGACTTTCTGGATAATCTGAGCGATGTTACATGGGGTGAGAAGGAGCTTCAGATTGACTGTGTTGGGAGATTTAAAGGGTTGGATTATGGTATAAGAAAGGGATGGTATTACAGGTAAATTGGGGTGGCGGGAGAAAATGAGAATGGGTGGGAGGTTGATTGATTCTATGATGAAGGAGGTATGTGTGTGTGGCTTAATACTGTTCTTCAAGCCCGAAGAGTATTACAAGTATAACAAGAGTTGGCGTAAGTAGAGATTGTATCGAAAAGCATGAATTTATTGATTTGGTGTTGGTGAAGAAGATGCTAAAGTATGTGATAGATGTTAAATCAGTGAAGGGGTTGGGTGGGATTATCGGATTAATATGTTGTTTTATGTAAGGATAGTTTAGTGGGGCTTGGATGGAGAGGAAGAGGTAAGGAAGGATGGGAGTGAAAAAATGTAAAGAGTTTGAGAAGATTAGTACAGGGGTTTGGCAGGGTATTTAGGGCATTGCAGATATAATTAGTTGAATGTGAACAAGATGAAAACTAAACATATGTGGATAAGTAGCTCTTGTAAGTAGTGGCAAGAGAAGTGTGTGGATGTCCTAAAGTAGGAAGTAGGAATGTACAGTGATGTGAATGAAAGGAGGTGATTGAAGCGGTTAAATAAAAAAGAGGCTGGTTGAATGTGTAAGAAGCAAATGTTCAAGCAAAATATGTTTTTTGAATTATATAGGGGAAAAAAGGGAAGAAATTGAACCGTTGCATACGTAGTAGAAAATGAGGTGATGAGTTGTAAGGGGGAGGATGAATGATGGACATTCAGAGATAGGAGTGATTCCTGGAAGAAGAACGAAAGGATTAAGAAGAAGTAGTGGGATTTACCATAGATAGTAATTAGCGTGATGCTTTGTAATCTGTGTCTTGATGAAGTGGGAGGGAAATTTGAAATATCTGCATAAGCATTTGGCAGTTAATGTAGAGCTTATAGTGAATGGATGTGGTTTTGATGATTAGGGTGCAAGAAGAAATAGTGATTTTGAGGAAGAGGTAATGGTATGGTGAGAAAGTTGAAGAAAGGTAAATCTTGCAGGTTTTATGTGGAATTGCTGAGAAGTGATGTAAAAATGGAATGCGTTATATGGGTGATTTGAATGGAATTTGGAAGTTGTATAACAGAACGTTTATGGAGGGTTATTATGTTCGTTGAGATTGGAGGAAAGCAGTTAATAGTAAATCTTATTATTAATGGTAAGGGGATATAGGGGAACTAGTAGAAATTAGGGGAATTATTTATTGGAGTGTGGTAAAGGCCGATTTTAATGCTGGTTATTTTGGCCGAATAGAGTAGTGAGTGATCTGTAAGAACTGATTGGTGAAGAACAAGATGTCATTTAGAAATGGTAAAGTACTAAGAGATAATTTTTACATTTGAACAACTGATTTGAGAAATTGAGAGAGAGAGAAGAATAACTTGGCTTTTAGATTTTATGGACTTGCAACCTGGTATGAAGGTAGATAGGAAGCTTGTGAAGGTGGTTAGTTTTGATATATGGTGTGGTGGTAGGTTTGAATGGAATCAAAAGTTGTATGACGAGGTAGTGAAGCGTGTTTAAGAATAATATGGTGTCAATGTGATTTGTTTAGGATTATTATGGAGTGAGACGGGCTTGGGATATTTAGTGCCAATATTGTTATTGCTCCAAAATTCACTGAGATTTTTATTCTTAAACAACGCTTCACTATTCGTCATATATACTTTTGATTCCATTCAGAAGCTACAACCTGCACCATATATCACTAACACTGTCACAGAGCTTCTAATTATTCCTGTCATACGCCTGTTTGCAAGTCATTTAAATCCTAAATGCAATGTTATTTGCTTTCTTCTCTCTCTAATTTTCTCATCATTTGCTACAATGTAAAGATTTGATCACACATTTTAGCATTTCTAAATGCATCTTGTTCTTCACCATTCAGGTTCTCAGTCACTGATCGTACTCTTCGGCAAATTCCGGCATAGTATTATTCCCTCACACTCAATGAAACAATTCCCTATATTTTTCTATAGTTCCTTATACCCCTTACCATTATATAAGTTTACTATTACTGCTTTCCTCCAATCTCACGGAACTATACCCTTCATAAACGCTTTGTTATACAACTTCCAAATTCCATTCAATCACCATTCGCTTCCATTTTTAATCACTTCTCCAGTAATTCCATCTTAAACCTGCAGATTTTACCATTCTTCAACTTCTCACCACCATTACCTCTTCCCTAAAATCGCCTATTTTTCTTGGTGCTATCAATCACACACATTCACTATACGTCTTCATTACTGCAATGTTATGCAGATTTTGAAATTTTCCTCCAACTCTTCTCACAACAACATTTACGAAAGCACCATCCCTGATTACTATTCTATGTAGATTTCAATTTGTATATGGATGGGGTTATGAAAGAGATTCGAGGTGGGATGGCAAGGATTGGTGTTAGATGATGGAGAATGGAGATATTGAGGTGCCTATGTTCCTTGTTATATGTCGGATGATTTGGTTTGTGTGGTGAATCTGAAGAGTGTTTGAGAGGGATTAGGTAGAAGAGATTTGGCAGGGTGTGTAAAGGTTAAGGGGTTTTGAACATGTCAATTCGTAGATAGGGGAGTAGGGTTATTTGGTTGTGTGGTGAGGAAGTCCTCAAAGTGGTGAAGCTATGTTAGATGGTGATGGCAGTTTGGAAAGAGTGTGCTGGAGTTAAAATTTAGGGGTATATATGTGATGAGGAAGGGAAAGAGTGATGGTCAGAGTGGTAGTAGTGAATGTTTGTTGTATGTGAGGGAAGGTGGCTGTGCATATAATCGTTGTGATATGTAATTGGGATATAGTCTTAATTGGCGCTAGGGTTTTGGATGAGGGTATGGTTGTTACGGAGTGTTATGGTGTAGAGTAGTAGCTGAGACTGAGTGGTGCTTGATAAGGAGATAGATTAAGAGTTATAATGTGTCAGATGGACATCTTAGGGGCCTGCTAGGTGTGAGAAGAATAGAAAAATGGAGGAAAGACGTATTGAGGTTTGTGTGGTGTGCAGAAATATGTGATAAGCTAGAGAATAAATGAAGGTGTATTGGTTGAGATGGTTTGGTCATGTGGAAGAGGATGAATGATAGTCGGTGGCTTATTAGCGATGTATATTGTGCGAGTGTGGTTGTGTGGAACCGGAGTACCGCGTGGAGACGTTAAGAAAAAGTGGGTGAGTCAGTAAACGGAATGTTCAAGGAAGAGAGAGATTGAGTTTGTTGTAGAGGCGTAAAAGAAGGTGTATAGAAGGAGTGAATGTCGGGTTTTGTGAGGGGGTAGTGGTGTTGTGGCCACTCTGGCAAGGTGATGTAAGCGCTTACATTGACGATCAATCCATAGTGAGGGTGCTATCGCGTACGCATGAAGCTCTAGGGTGGTATTTTAGTTGACTGCGCGAGTTCCTAATTTAATGGTTATCAGGTAGGCTGGCTTTCTTTTCGAGCTTTTGTCATATTTTCTTCTACTTTTGCTTTTCTTTTCGGATGCATTGCTTATTTCACTTATTCTTACCAATTTTTGGAAATATAAACGAAGATGAGAAGAAGAAGAGATATATATATATTATATCAGGGTACTAGTGATATTTCCATCTTTACCTCGAATATTTTTTTGTCATTTTTACCTTTTACCAGTATTATCTCGATCTCTCCAGATGGTGCAAATTTCAGTACCATTTTCAGTTCAGAGGCTTAAAAAAGATAGTTACTAATCAGTTGATTAGAACAATTTTAACACAATTTAGTATTTTTTTTCTTTTACAGAAGATATACACCACCGCTCACGGGCAGAGCCTTAATCTAGGAGGGGTGTACTAAATAAAGTCCAGAAGTGACGAAGCTAAGCCAGATAGAATAGCTCGCATTCTCCCACCCGACCAGTTGCGAACCTGGGACCCTCACTAGTTTTTTTTTTTTTTTTAAATTTATAGTACCATAAAAAATTTTTTTTTAGAAAATCTTCCTGGAAGAAATATTTAAGTTCTCATTGATCTTCGTTTTAAAAATAAAAACTATATCGATGGAAGCCATATATAACTTTAATTTATAACAGAACATGTTCGCTCTTTAATATATAGTAATTTCAAATTTCTAATTGTCCACCCCCACATGATGATCGTTTAGAAAACTCTCTGGATTTTTTTTTTGAATAACAAAATTTTAAAAGTTAATTTTTGTAGATAGAAACAAAACATGAATCTTAAGTATTTGTTTATTTTTTTTAAAACATGTTTTAAATGAAATTTTGATACATTCTCCAAATTTTTCAGTTGAAAAGAAAAAAATAAAAGAGAAAACTGGAAATATTCAACAAAAATGCTGAGGCCAAAAGAAAAAAAAAAATTAAAATAAATAAAAAAAATAATAAAAATTATAAATGACAAAAAATAGTTACTATTCTTTGTTATACACACTGTTAAAATTTACACTTTTTTAACTTTTTAAAACACTTAAAAAAATACCTAAACGTATTTGAAGACAAAATGTCAATAATAATAATAATAATAATAATAATAATAATAATAATAATAATAAATAGCTTTCATAAAACTTCCTAGCAGGGTAAGGGCAAAATCACAGGATTAAAAAATAGCTCAATGTACCCATCTTTTCAAAGTCTTCCAACCTCATTCCGCGAGCATATTAAAGGCAAATTACTATTTAATAATTTCGCTATTCTTCAAAACATATCAAAAACATTTTATAGGTTCAACGTTCAATATCGCAAGCCCTCTTTAGTAACACCACCTTCCCTATTTTGTAAAATATACAATTTTTTTAGATTATTAATTAAATTAAATATACAGGTATTTTACTTAAACAATTCTTTAGATTACTCTGTATATCAATATACAAGTATTTTCACAATTACACAAGAAATTTCACTAATCATCTAAACACATCCAAAACATTTTACAGATTTATCGCTCAATGTCCCAAGCTCTCTTATGTAACACCACTTTCCTTATTTTGTAAAATATATATATAACTCTATAGGTAACTTTGTGTACAAATATTTTACTTTTATATATTCTTCAGATTACTCTGTATATTAATATACAATTATTTTTCGTATGGATTAAAAGACCAGAATCAATTTCCGAAGGGTCAAACTCCTCCAAATCTGATAAAGCAGACATGAAACATTTTTTATGTTTCACTTATCATTCCAAATGACCCTTCAAAAATATTCAATGAAAGAAAAGATTTTGACTACAACTACTACAAGAAAAGACTAACGAAAAAGAGGATACAAGTTTTTAGTAACTATGATTTTTTTTTACTTCTTTTAAATAAGTCATTCATTATGCTAGTTTAAAAAAAAAATCTAAAATTGTACCTTGAAGGCTTCCTTTATTCTTCCTACGTTTCATCAAGCCCAATTAATAATAATAATAATAATAAAATAATAATAGCAATTTCTTCGTCCTTATCCCTGCTCATATATATCAACAGATAACAAAAAAGATCATATCAACTTTACACTCCCTCACAATTACACTATCACAAAATAAATAAATAGATTAATAATAATAATAATAATAATAATAATAATAATAATAATAATAATAATAATAATAATAATAATAATAATAATAATAATAATAATAATAATAACGAAAACAACACATATGCTTCTTAGTATTTAAACTCATTATGCTTTTTGAAAGCAAGCATTGGCAATTAAATTGTTACCATAATAAAACTACAAAAACTACAACTCTTATTCACTAATTTCATCACAGTTATCATTTATCGAATAGATAAATCGCTAATGTTTAGTTATGAAAAAAATAATCTCTTTTTTTTATTTTATATTATATTAAGTCAAGGTCCTCAATAACAACTTAAAAACAAAAACATCACAAAAACATACAGACTATATTTTTTTTTGACATTTATTTCAGAGCTTTCTATAACAGAAACTCAATTTCCATAAAAATGTCTTTAATTAACAATGAATAGGCACAAATAACCAAACTTCAAACCGAAGTTATCTCTCGTAATAACTTTTTACAATCCTCTTCGAGAGTCTGAAACAGCGTAGAAACTGCATCCACCCCAACTTGACTCTCAAAGACTTTAAGCTTTTGAGCCAAATAATTTCTTAATGATGTAGTGTACACGGGATCTTGGCGGGATATTGCTTGAATTCTCTGTGTGTGTTCATTTTCTCGATCATAGTCTTCTTCTGAGGAAGTACCATCTCCGTTTAATACCTTTACAGAAGGAATCAAACATAAAAGGTTAATTGACAACTGACCTGCCCCAGAAATTTGTGTAACCAATAAAAATTCATAGCAAGCTTGCTGAAATTCTCAGATAAAGGGACCGTGGCCCCCTCCCACCCAGAAAAATTTCCTAGTTACGTCAATGAAACAAATGATGCTGCATGGTTTTAATATACATATACAAATACCTATAAATAATAACTTACCAATTTATCTTCATTGGTATCTTCAACCGTAATGTCAAATATAACTTCTCCAATTGACGTTATAGCTAATCCCCAAACTTGAAGAACTGGAGGACAATTTTTACTACAAAGATGAGCCAAGCCGAGGGCGCACAATTTTTTTCGTTCCTCGGGGGAAACTAGACACATTTTCTCTGACCAAATGGTGAGCAATTTTAACAAAATTTCTTCTCCTGTTATATTTAAATCTTCAGCTACCTATTACAGAAATAATAATAATAATACAAATAAATTGAGTAATAATGATAATAATGATAATGATAATGATAATAATAATAATAATAATAATAAATAATAATAATAATAATTTTTTGAGTTGATGTACAAGGACCACCACATCACACAGGTCTTGCGGCTATACCGTATCAAAAACAGGGGAAGTCCCTAGCCAACCGACATAAAAATCGCGCAGAGAGAATTAAATCTTATAGAGGATGTTTAAATCACACAGGAAGGCAAAAATGCTGTCAATTCGGAAATGAGAGGATACGTGCAAGGTGATGCTGGACAGGAAAAGCATGCAAACCAGAGAAGATCGTGCGTCGGAGGGCAGAAAGGGCATCGCAACCCACAAACACATGAAAAATTGAAAGACGGTAACTCGAGCAGCAAAACGGGCAAGATGGTTTGCCATCCTGCGACATGAGAAAACCATGGGTGAAATTGGTATGTCCTATTAGCAAACGAGCCAGGACCACCTCCAAAAAGCAACTTCTCCTGCAAGAAGAGGACCAGCGGCCAATGAGGGGTTTGACTGTACGTAGCTTGGCGCCACTATTATCCTCCGACCAACAAACCTGCCAACAAGAAAGGAAACCGCGACGAATGGATATATAAAAATCAGAATCAGGGAGGCGTTCTAGTCACAAGTCAGGAGGAAGGTATTGTACATTTGACAGTACTTTGTTAGCTGCATGTTTAGCTTCCCTGTCGGCTCGCTCGTTCCCCGGAACACCCACATGGGAAGAGACCAACAGAATGTAACAGTTGTCCCCTGCACATGCAGCAGCAGTCTCTGGGTCAGTGCAATTCAGGGTGCCTCAGTAACAATTTAAGTAATGTAGATTAATTTTGAATTCATCTCAAAGTCCCAGCCAAGACAATAACATATCCAGAAGCTATAGTTCACAAAACTGCGGCAGATCCCCATTGTGGTATCAAGTCAATGTTAGGGTTCATCATCTGGGTCAGGTCCACAACCCCGCCATTCACTCCTATTACGCACCATTCTTTCCGCTTGAAACACATTCACATTCTTTTTCTTCAGATACTCCTTTACAGACTCAATCCACCACTAACTACCGCAGAAACTTCCCTATTAATCCTGTTGCAAGTCCATAAACCTAAATACAATTTGTTCTTCTCTCTCATTTGCTTCAACGTAAAAATTTGATCTACACATAATCTACCACTCCTAAATGCACCTTTTTCTTCGACAATCAGCCCCTCAGTCAGTTGACACACTCTTTCAACCAAAATACCATGATATATCTTCCATACAAAACTCAATAAACTAATTCTCCTATAGTGTCTACAGACACTGTCACTGCTCTCCTTCAATCATTCGAAACTACACCTCCACAAAAGCTTTGTTACACAACTTTCATATCCAATCAACCACAATCTCACCTCCATTCTTGATCATTTCATCAATAATTCCATCTATACCTGCTGATTTACCATTCTTCAACTTTCTCACTCTACCCATTACCTCATCCCCGAAATACCTACTTTTTCTTACACCATCAAGCTGACTCAAATTTACTATCACCTTAACATACAGATTTTCGAACTGTTCCATCCACATACATTCTCTTCGCATCCATTTAAACAGGCATTAAAGCACCATTACTATACATTATTTTATGAAGATTCCCTGTTTTTTTTTTTTTTTTTTTTTTTTTACAGTTGTCGCCACCACTCACGGGCAAGGCCCCTATTCAGGGAGGGGGTGTTGCACGCCAAAATTTCATTCGCTAGCGCAAATTACGCAGATGAGCTTAGACACAGGCTTTAAAGTGAGGGAGAATAAATTCAGCAGGAAACACAGAAGATGGAAGAGAGTTCCACAGAACAGAGGTGGCAGGAAAGAAGGAAGCACAGCAACGAACTAGCCTGGAGTTACCAATATATACACAAAACTCGTGCGCAGACACAGCACCCCTTGTGCTACGAGGGCGTCGTAAAGGTGGTGGTACGCGATTGGTAAGTTCTCTCGAACACCTGCTGCTGCGGTACCTATAGAAAGAGATAAAGCACCAACATCGACCCGCAAGATAGAGGGTCAAGTGAACTGGAAAGTACAGAACAGTTTGTAAGCCTTTTGGCTCGACCCTGTCAAAAAGCCGGGTGAAACCAGAGCCCCACCCAGATATTGGAACAGTTCTCCATACAAGGGCGGATGAGACCCTTGTATAGCTGGAGTAACTAAGAGGAAAAAAAGTCTCGCAGTCTAAACAGAACTCCAAGTTTCCTTGAAGCCATCCTAGCAACCGTTGTGATGTGAGGTTTCCAAGACATTTTATTGTTTATGTTAGGGCCAAGGATGTTTATATTGTCAACAGGAGAGACGAGAGAACCTTCGAAAGAGATAGGAAGGTAGAAGGTTTAGAGGGAGGTTTGTAGAAGTTGGATCAAGGAATTGAATTTCACAAGGTTCAGACGACCCCACTCGGAAATTCTATCCAGATCAGCGAGAATAGAATCGGAAAGATTAAGACGAGAGGCAATTCTAGAAATAAAAGAGGAGCAAAATTGAAATGAGTTGAAGAATGAAGGGTCGAGTCATCGGCATATGAGTGGAGAGAGTTGTGCAGGTGAGATCATTAATGAAAAGTAGGAATAAAGTAGGAGATAAGACCGAACCCTGAGGAACACCACTATTAACAGAAAAAGAAGAAGTCGCTCCATCAACCACAGCCGATATTGAGAAACTTGAAAGAAAGCTAGACATAAGTAAGCAAAGAGAAAGAGGAAACCCAAAGGAGGGGAGCTTGAAGAGCAGTGACGCGTGCCATGCCCGGTCAAAAGCCTTGGATATGTCAAGCGCCACCACGCAAGTCTCCCCGTAGTTCTTAAGAGCGGAAAACCACAAATCGGTTAAATAGGAAAGTATATCGCCAGTTGACCTTGAACGCCGAAAGTATGTTGAGATGGTTTGGTCATGTGGAAAGGACGGATGATGCAGAGTGTAGTAGGAAAGTTGTGAATGGCAGGAAGGTTGCTGGTGCAATTAAATCGTTGGTGAATGTAAAGGGACTAAGTCTTGAGTGCGCTAGGGTCTTACATGAGGGTATGTTGTTACCCGTGTTATTGTATAGTAGTGAGACTATGGTCTGGAATAAGAAGTATAGATCTAAAGTTCAATGTGTTCAGATGGACAATCTTAGGGGTATGCTAGGTGTGAGAAGAATTGATAAAGTGAGGAATGAACGTATTAGAGAGTTGTGTGGTGTGAAGAAAGGGGTAAATGAGAGAATAAATGAAAGTATATTGAGATGGTTTGGTCATGTGGAAAGGATGAATGGTAGTCGGTTGGTTAAGCAGATGTATAGTGGCGAGTGTGTTGGGAACCGACCGGCTGGGAGACCGAATAGAAAGTGGATTGAGTCGGTGAACGAATGTCTGAAGGAGAGAAATGTGAGTTTGGCAGAGGCGAGAATAAAGGTGCATGATAGGAGAGAATGGCGGGGTTTTGGCCCACCTGGGCCAAGGGATGAACCCTTACATTGACGATTTACCATAGTGAGGGTCCGTCGCGGTCCCATGAAGCTCTAGGGTGGATTTTCTGTCTGTGACTCTCACTAATTAATGGTACAGAGGGGGCGGTAAGGCTGGGCTTTCCTTTCGACTTTTGTCATATTCTTCTACTGCTTTTCTTTTCCGATGCATGACACGCACCTTACCCCCAGTCTTGGGGCAAAGAGGAAGATATATATATATATATATATATATATATATATATATATATATATATATATATATATATATATATATATATATATATATATATATTATATATATATATATATATATATATATATATATATATATATATATATATATTTTTTTTATTTTTTAATTTTTAAACAAATTAAAAATATTAGAAAATCTGTAATTAATTTCCATTCTGGATATATATTAAGTTCTCTGGTGTGGAATTGCTTTAAGATTAAAGTAAGCGATAATAAAGTAAACTGCATGTGTATTTTCTTTTGTGCATACTGGGAATACATTACTATCAGGAGGAAAAGAAAGGTTCAAATATTATAGCACAAAACCTTTACTGGATCATCTTGAAAAGAAACATAAAACCACATATTTGAAGATAAAAGAAATATCTGAATCTTCAAGAGGAAAAGTGGACAAAAAAAGAAAACATGATATCACAGACACAGCGGATGATGATCCATGTCCATCCGTATCATCAACTTCTACCTCTATTAAAAAGATTTTTTCAGCCTACACTGTTTGAAATAACAGAAACCAAAGATTTGGGACATTAATGATAGAAAAAGCACAGAAATTCATTTCAAAATTGGGATATGATTGCTGTGGACAATCTGCCATTTTTTTTTTGTAAAAGACATTGGATATAAGGGATTAATAAATCACGTATGTCCACAATATAATATTCCATCAAGGAGGTACTTTTCAGGAGAGATTATCCCAACAATACATAAAAGGGTAAAGAACAAAACACTTCAGCTGCAAGAAATTCAAGCAATATCATTAACATCAGTTATTTGGACTTACTTGCTCTAATAACAATGAAAGCTTTATAAGTATGTCAGGGAATTGGATTGATAAAGATTTTCAAAGGAAGTGTGTAACATTACAAATCAGTAGTTTTAGTGTTTCTCATTCAGCAGAAAATATATGTCTAAAAAGTGAATACTTAAAAGCTGGGATTTAAAAAAGAAAATATTCATGTTGTACTAACAGATAATGCACCAAATATTACAAAAGGTTTGAGAGCGACAGGTGTTATAAATGAGACATGTTTTATTCATTCCTTACAACTGGTAATACATGATACTATATTTTCTCAAAAATCAATTAAAGATTTAATTACTAATGTAGGAAAATTGTAGGTCATTTTAGTAGATCACCAATTGCTACAACTAAGTTAACTGAAATTCAAAAATCTTAAAATTTTGGCATACACAAGCTTATCAAGATGTGAAACAAATGGAATTCATCATAATATATGCTGCAAAGAATCATAGAGCAAAAAATTGCAATACTATATATTCTTCAAATTCGAAAAACAATCTAGATATCTTAAATGCAAATCACTGGAAGCTAATGGAGAATATAATTAGATTGCTACAAACATTTGAAGAATTAAATAAAAGAGCGAGTGATGATGATGTAGATTTATCTTTTATAATACCTGCAGTTAATGCATTGCAAAAATATTTAACAAAAACTTTGAAGGATAGCGGTGTAAAACTATGAAAGATGAACTTTTAAATTCTATTACTAAACGTTTTGGTGCCATTAAAGAAGAAACTTTATATGCTTTATTTCAGTTCTAAATCTACAATAAAAATTAGCTCCCTTTGATATTATTGATCAGAATAAAATAAAATTTATGCTCCAAGAAAGGTAAAACCTTTTATAAAAGCTAAAGAAAATATTACATTAAGTTCAGATTCTGATTAACAAAATGATGATCAAAATGATCAGTCTCATACAGATTCACATGAAGAATCTGAAAATGAAACGGCAGATATTGAGAAGGAAACACACTCAATTTTCTGGAAGTGCTTTGATGACATGCTACAAGAAAAATCGTCAGAAGAAAATCAAGAATATTCAGATACAATCAAACCAAGTGGAACTGATCAAAGGAGAAAAAAGATAAAATGCAAACGTAGAAGCAGGAGTGAGAGAAAACAACATGATTTAGAAAATACTATTCAAACTACTGTGGATAAATATTTTGCAGCACTACTTATAGAACGAAAAACGGATGCTGATCCACTGTTATGATGGAATGAAAGAAAAGCTCTTTATCCTGATTGCATCTTACCTGAATTAGCTAGGAAATGTCTCTCTGCTCCACCTTCAAGTGTATTTAGAGAGAGAATGCTTAGCCAAGCAGGAAATATGTATTCAAGTAAGAGGAATCGTCTTTCTTCAACACTAGCTGATCAGCTCCTATTTTTTTTTTTTTTTTTTTTTTGTCAGTGTACAGGACCCATCGGCTCAAAAGCGGCTTCCACACCAGGTTGAAAAAAAAATCCCACCATGGGCGGGTCCTGGAGCATACATATTTCAAACGTCAAAAAAAAAAATTTGAATAGAGAAATGAATATTCAGTCAATTAAAAATAAACAAAAACTAAACAAAAGTACATCCTTGCATTGTAAAGTCCTAGTATTACGTAACAAAAATCAAATATTATGAAGAATATTCACTTCTTGTAGAAACAAGAAAATAGAGTTACTACTAAAGTGGGAAGATTCGGATAAGATATGGGGTAATCTTTTGGAAGGTGTTATGGATCGTAAAGTAGGAAAATGACGGCGAGCGAATAGAGTCCAGCTGGGAACAATCAATGAAGATATGGCGACAGATTGCGGGGTATGACTTCGACAAAATTTGCAAATGGGAGGGGTTCCGTAACATATAGTGACTGTGGTATTGGAGTGGCCAGTACGGAGGCATGCAAGTATCACCTCGTTTAAGCGTTTTCGTCGGTGGGAGGAAGACCCTTCCCCGATGATCGGCTTTATATTCTAAAGTTTCGCTCCTCTCTGATCATTCGTCCAACGCTCTTGCCAATAAGATCGAAAACCTTGTGGAGAGCAGGATAGTAATCGGTTGATGGGGTGTAGCCTTGTCGAATGGCATCAGGTACTGGAACAAATCCGAAGAATGAGGAGGTGGCCATTTGGCCGGCCTCTCTGTCAACAATTTCATTGCCAGTTACTCCTAGTGAGAAGGGTCCAACATAAAATAATTTGTTTCTTGAGGGAATGGAGAATTGCTGCACAGAAGATACCATTGTGTTTTTAGAATAAGGGTTTTTTAGCGCTCTTAGAGTAGGCTGAGCGAATCTGAATAAATGACATAAGATTGATCTTGGTTAGGGATTAGAATTGAGAAAGCGCAATCCTTATAGCCATTAATTCTGCTGTGAGAATTGAAGAGTATGAGGGGAGGGTATGGGAAGGTTGCGATCAGGAAGAAGACTAGCAGATGCGCCCACACACATTCCCCGGTTTTAGGGCCATCAGTAAATACTGGGAGTAAACTCATCATGAACTGTGGAATGAGACAGGGTGATGCCTTTAACAAGGCAGCTGAATGGCTCGATTTGGAGAGAAGGTCAGAGCCAAGCAAATGGTGGGAGGCGGGGAATAACCAAGGTGTGTATCCTTCATCATATGAGAGGCAGAACCTTTTGTAAAGGGATATTAAGGAAATTAAGAATGTTATGAACCGTGTTCGCAAATGTCCAGTAATTAGGATTCTGAGGCACCTCCTGCAGAATCGGTGTCAGGGCAGACGGTAGTGGGGTTTGAAAACGAAGATAACTTGTACATGATGTATTCTCTTGAAGAGAGGTGGCATCACATTGGCATAACTTCAGGCTTACCCGGGGGGGACGGTCGGAAGGCTCCAGTGGATACGGATCGCCTCGTTTTAGTATGGGATCCAACAGATGCAGTAGAGTAGGGAGGCCCTGACCATATACTACACAGATAGTCAAGCTTCGATCGAACTAGGGCGATATATTTCATCATAATTTAATAGCATTTGATTTTAAATATTAGAGAATGGTTA
>JABUQX010023554.1:42500-48317 GCA_015478945.1 Trachelipus rathkii
ATGAAATTACGGGGGATTTTTAATAGAGCGGGTTTCTTTGCGTTCAAATTCCTCACACGCTGATCCTCCAGGAGGCAACATATTACTAATCACCATTTATCCACATAATATAAGTACACATGATTAAAGTGCTAATAATCTCATCTTCTAGATAACACTCACAGACATCCCTACTAATTGGCTGGTCCCTGTGTGGAGAAAGAATTTCCCACATCGTATGTCCTGCGTGTCGTGAAGGCGATTAAGGGATGATGGTAGTTGGGTTGGTTGCCCACATCCACTTATCTTTTGCCAGGAATGCTAACGCATGCCTCGAGTGGGTCGTGATCGCCGTAAACGACCTTGTAACTCTCTCGGCGAAATTGTATGAATCGTAAGGGTACATGGAATGGAATATCAGAGGAATAAATGTTGAGATAATAATAGATAATAATAATGTATTTAGAAAGGGCAAATTTGATTTGCTCGCTGTGACTGAAACAAAGATGAAAGGAAAAGGTGAAATTAAGTGGTGATGTGAAATGTGTGCGTGCTGGTGTGGAAGAGAATGAGAGAGGAAGAGAAGGAGCTGCAATTTTGATGAGTGACCTGTGGTATGAAGCTATGGTAGACTTTGATTGTGTGAGTCCTAGAATTCTAATGGTTAAATTTAAGTTTGAAAAGGTCAAGGTATGTGTGGTTGTGACGTATGGTCCATCTGAGGGAAACGTTGAAGTGAGTACGATTTTTTGGGATAATCTGAATGATGTTCTGGATGGGGGGAGTAGGAGCTTCAGATTGATAGTTTT
The DNA here is from genome assembly GCA_015478945.1 of Trachelipus rathkii. Lineage (NCBI taxonomy): Eukaryota > Metazoa > Arthropoda > Malacostraca > Isopoda > Trachelipodidae > Trachelipus > Trachelipus rathkii. Next base: position 43,289 of record JABUQX010023554.1, read on the forward strand.
GGGGGACCTGAATGGTTGGATAGGTGATCAAAAAAGGGATGGTATAACAGGTGGTTTTGGGGTGGCGGGAGAAAATGAGAATGGTAGGAAGGTGATTGATTTCTGTGAAGAGAGAGGTATGTGTGTAAGTAATACTTTCTTTAAACACAAGAGTATCCATAAGTATACTAGAGTTGGTGTAGGTAGAGATGGTATCGAAGTGAAAAGTATGATTGATTTATGTTGGTGAAGAAGGAGATGTTGAAGTATGTGTTGGATGTTAAATTAGTGAGGGGTTTAGGAATGGGATTATTGGATCATTATGTTGTTCTATGTAAAATTAAGTTAGTGGGGGCTTGGATGGAGAGGAAGGTGATACGAAAGGAAGTAGGTAAAATTAAGAGTGAGAAGTTAAGTGAGCAAGATAATAAGGGTAAGTATGTAAGAGCGCTCGCCAGTAAAACGGTTGAATGTGAACAAGTTGATACTGAGCAAATCTGGGGGCAAATGAAGGAAGCAATTGTTAGTAGTGCAAAGGAAGTGTGTGGATGTGCTAAAGTGGGAAGTAAGAATGTTAACAGCGAATGGTGGAATGAAGAGGTGATGAAAGCGGTTAAAGGTAAAAAAGAAGCGTGGTTGAATGTACTAAAAGCAAATGATGAAGATTCAAAAGAAAGATGCTTGGAATTATATAAGGAGGAAAAAAGAAATACTAAAAGGTGTATACGTAGGAGAAAACAAGAGGTAAATGAACAGTTTGGAAGGAGGATGAATGAGGACATACAAGGAAATAGGAAGCTCTTCTGGAAGGAAGCGCGAAAGGTTAAGAATGAGAATAAGGGGAATCTGCTTAGAATAATGAATAGGGATGGTGCTTTTGTAACTGATGAAATGGATGTGAGGGGAGTGGAAAGAACACTTCGAAAATCTGCACAATATTAACAGTAATGATGAGGTGTTAGTGAATGTGTGCGGTTTTGATGGTGCAAGACGGAATAGGTATTTTGGGGATGAGGTTATAAGGAGGAGGTAATGGGTAGGGTGAGAAAGTTGGAGAATAATGGAAAATCTGCAGGTATAGATGAAATACTAGTGAAATGATCAAGAGCGAGGCGAGATGGTGATTGATTGGATTTGGAGGTTGTGTAATAAAGCGATTAGGAGTGTATAGTTCCAAGGGATTGAGGAGAGCGGTAATAGTACCCTTGTATAAGGGTAAGGGAGAAAAGGGGAACTGTAGAAATTATAGGGGAATAAGTTTATTGAGTGTTGTAGGGAAGGTATATGCTGGTATTTTGCTCAAAAGGCGTCCAGTGACTGAGGGACTGATTGGTGAAGAACAAGGTGCGCTTAGAGTGGTAGAGGATGTGTGGGATCAAATCTTACATTGAAACAAAATGATTGAGAAAAATGAGGGAGAAGAAGAATAAATTGTATTTAGGTTTTATGGACGGTAAACAGGCGTACAGTGAGAGTTAATAGGGAAGGGTTATGGTAGGTGTTAGTGATATATGGTGTTGGTGGTAGGCTTCTGAATGGAATCAAAAGTATGTATGACGATAGTGAAGCGTGTGTAAGAATAAATGGTGTCAATGGTGATTGGTTTAGAATTAATAGTGGAGACAGGGTTGTTATGTCTCCTTGGTTAATCATCTATTAATTTGTATATGGATGGGGTTATGAAAGAATTTGAGGTGGGGATGGCAGGAAATGTTAGAATGGTGGAGAATGGAGTTGAGTGGAGGGTGCCCCTTACCTATTATATGTGGATGATTTGTTTTTGTGTGGCGTAATCTGAAGAGAGTTTGAGAGGATTGGATAGAGTTGGCAGGGTGTGTGAAAGGAGGGGGTTTGAAAGTAAACGTGGATAAGAGGTTATGGCTGTGAGTGAGGACACTCCTCAGTGTGAATTATGTTAGATGGTGAGCAGCCAGAACAAGGTCTGAGTTTAAATATTTAGGTAATATTGTTTGATGAGAAGGGAACGGACGATGCAGAGTGTAGTAGGAAAGTTGTGAATGGCAGGAAGGCGTGGCTGGTGCAATTAAATCGTTGGTGAATGCAAAGGGACTAAGTCTTGAGTGTGCTAGGTCTTACATGAGGGTATGTTGTTACCTGTGTTATTGCGGTAGTGAGACTATGGTCTGGAATAAGAAGTATAGATCTAAAGTTCAATGTGTTCAGATGGACAATCTTAGGGGTGTGCTAGGTGTGAGAAGAATTGATAAAGAGAGAATGAACGTATTAGAGAGTGGTGGGGTGTGAAGCTGTAAAATGAGAGAATAAATGAGTATGTTGAGATGGTTTGGTCATGTGGAAAGGATGAAATTGATAGCCGGTTGGTTTAAGCGGGATGTATAGTGGTGGAGGTGTTGGGAACCGACCGGCTGTGAGACCGAAGAGAAAGTGGATTGAGTCCGTGAACGAAATGTCTGAAGGAGAAATGAGTTTGGCAGAGGCGAGAATAAAAGGTGCATGATGGGAGAGAATGGCGGGGTTTTGGTGGGGTATGTTGTATTCACCCGGGGCCAGGGATGAACCCTTTACATTGACGTGATTTTACTGCCAGCAGGGTCCGCCGCGGTCCCATGATGCTCTTAGGGTGGATTTTCCGTCTGTGACGAGCTCTCACCAATAATGGTACAGAGGGGGGCGGTAAGGCTGGGCTTTCTTTTCGACGTTTGCCATTGTTCTCCAACTGCTTTTCTTTCCGATGCTTGTACAGCACCTTACCCCCAATCTTGGGGCAAAAAGAGGAAGGTGAAGAAAGAAAGAAAGAAAGATATATATATATAGTATATATATTATATATATATATTATATAAGTGTTATATATATATATATACAGCAGCTTTAATATATATATATAAAGATATATATATTTAGCAGCAGTATATATATATATATATATATATATATATAAGTTAAGTTGAGCAGTTAAGAAGATATATATATATATATATATATATATACATATGTTGCTAATATATACATAATAAGGTTATATATATATATATAGCAGCAGGACCTTAAGTGCTATACATATATATATATATATATATATAAGATATATATATTGCTATATATATATATACATATTGCTATATTAATACCTCAACCATTAAACCTGATACAATATAAACTAATGTGGTTAAAATAGCACAACGGAGCATATTATGATCAGACGATTCGTCCCACAAAGCTGGAAGATATAGTGAATTAAAGGTGCATGAAGGTTGAATGCCAATGCCAACAATTTCGATCATAAAAAGACATAACATGAAGAACCTATAATATATAAATTATAATATGATAAAAAGGAACTTAACATAAATGAAGGTTAAATTAAAAAAATAAGTTAAAATTTGAAGATAAGATAAGATTAAAAACATATGACTAGTATGGAGGTGCAAAAAATGAACATTAAAAAAATAAAAATGAAATATATTTTCTTACGTTGTTCATAAGTTTTACGAAACCCAGTAATACATATACCATATATATATAAGGTTGCTATATATATATATATATATATATATATATATATATATAGTATAGTTATATATAAAAATAAGTATACATATATATATATATATATATATATATATATATATATATATATATATATATATATATATATATATATATATATATATATATATATATATATATATATAAGTGCTATATATATATATATCTTCTCTTTATCTCCTTTTATTTCTCTCCCAAGAATGGGAGTAAGGTGCGGGACGAGCATCGGAAAAGAAAAGAAGTGTAGAAGAGCATGACATAAGTCGAAAAGAAAGCCCAGCCTTACCGCCTCTCAGTACCATTAATTAGCGAACTCATCGCAGTCAGAAAATCCACCTCAGAGCTTCACGGGACCGCGATGGACCCTCACTATGGTAAATCGTCAGTGTAAGGGTTCATCCCTTGGCCCAGGTGGGCCACAACCATACCCTCACAAACCCCCCATTCACTCCTGTTATACACCTTCTTCTCGCCTCTACCAAACCCACATTTCTCTCCTTCAGACATTCATCTTCACTGACTCAATCCACTTTCTTCGGTCTCCCAGCCGGTTGGGTTCCCAACACACCCGCCACTATACATCTGCTTAACCAACTCATCTACATCATTCATCCTTTCCACATGACCAAACCATCTCAACATACTTTCATTTATTCTCTCATTTACCCTTCTTCACACCACTCTCTAATACATTCATTCCTTATTTTATTAATTTTCTCACACCTAGCATGCCCCTAAGATTGTCCATCTGGAACACATTGAACTTTAGATCTATACTCTATTCCAGACCATAGTCTCACTACCGTTCCAATAACACAGGTAACAACATACCCCTCATGTAAGACCAGCGCACCTCAAGACTTAGTCCCCTTTACATTCACCAACGATTTAATTGCACCAGCCACCTTCCTCCCATTCACAACTCCTTTCCCTACTACACTCCCTGCATCATCCGTTCCCTTCTCATCCAACACATACCCTAAATATTTAAAACTCAGATACTTTGTCCCAGCTGCTCACCATCTAACATAACTCTACACCGAGGACTGTCCTCACTCACAACCATAACCTTACTCTTATCTACGTTTACTTTCAAACCCCCTCCTTTACACATCTGCCAAATCTCTCCTACCAATCCTCTCACTCTCTCTCTCTCTCTTCAGATCCACCGCACAACCAAATCATCCGCATATGATAGGTAGGGGGCACCTCCACTCTCTTCTATTCTCCGTCATTCTAACAACACCATTTCCTGCCATCCTCACCTCTAATTCTTTCATAACCCCAAACATATACAAATTGAATAACCAAAAAGAGACATAACACATCCCCTGGCCTCACTCCACTATTAATATTAAAAACCAATCGCTTTCGACACCATTTATTCTTGCACACGTTTCACTATCGCCATACATACTTTGATTCCATTCAGAAGTCTACCACCAACACCCGCTGCCACAAAGCTTCCCTATTAATCCTATCATACGCCTATATATATGTTATATATATATATATATAT
>JABUQX010023555.1:0-2500 GCA_015478945.1 Trachelipus rathkii
TTTTATAATAAAACAAGAGTTTTTACACAACTAATGAAATATATTATGGTATAATAAAATAACAAATATTGAAATTATTTCAATAAAATAACGTCTATATATTAAGACACTTAAAACTCTAATTAATTAAAATTAATCTTTTCTGCCTTTTTGAAATTGCATTTCTCTGAATGGAACACATATTTTTTCAAAAATGCTGAAAATACCGTTAAATAACTCAATTAAAAAAAGATATAATAATATATATATATATATATATATATAATATATATAATATATATATATATATATATATATAATATATAATTAAATATAATATTATAATGGAAATAAGATCCTAAGATAGTCACATCTTGTTCTTTTAAAACCTAATTACTAATTTAAGCAACTAATAATCTTGTCCATGCATATTTTTTAACATTAAATAATATATTATACAAAAGGTTGTTAAATATAAATATATATAAGAGGTTATAAAATATATATATATTACTTCCTACTTCAACTCCAGGAGGACTTTAAATTTAAAAGCTCTAAGTCTTTACAAATATACCAATCATTTATATCATTTTCCCTTAGATAGGTTCTCACCTCATCAATACCATCCGATAGCACATATGTAAAAAGTTCCCTCTCAGATATCATAGTATGTTTACAGTCTGGATCAGCAGCGTAAATACTTCCTTGCCATTGTTCTCTAAGTAGATAGATGAATTTCTGCACACCTATAGAATTTAAGAAGCGTTCAATGATAATCTCAGAACCATCTGTCAACATTTTCTTAAATGCGTAGTATTCATGGTATAACATGTAATGGGTGACAGTTACATAATTAGATAACATGGCCGTTTTCTTCATCTGCATTAATACCCTCGTGCGCACCTCTGACATATATTTTATCTGGGGCAGCCCAGAAATATAGAATCCATATGATGTACGTTCAAATACTTCTGTTCCATTATTTCTCTTCCACATTCGAACTTCCATTCTGATTGTGTTTAGATGTTTAGAAAAGGAAAGAGTAAGTTGTTTGGTCTTGGATTCATCGCTCTGGCTAATAACTGTTTTTGTCCACTTTAAAGTAGGATTTAGTTTAAAGTACTCCATAATCCAATCTTTAGCGTGTTTACATATACAAAGTAATTCGTCTGTGCTCATAAAAACACGTTTGGTACTATAATATGGTGAATGACTAGCACACGTAAAAATTCAGATCCGTTTGGGTCTCTTTTTATATAAGATTGCAACCCCGGACTCTGGAATCTCGACTAACTATTGTATAATGTCTTGTAAAGAGGTATGTCTGTTAACAGGGATCATGATATACACGCGGTAATAAAAGTGAAAATAGACCACTTTTAAGACGGAGCACAGAATTTGTTCAATGTTTAACAGCTAGAGTGACAATGGCTTTAAAATGAGTTTAGACCTACAAGTTAATATAACATCCTTGTTTATATACAGCTTTAAAGAAAAAAATATTTTTCTTCCTATCAAAAAAAAATACACTTACAAGAGACAAGGGATATTCATCCAATAACAAGACAGACTAGGTGGTCACACGATACATTTCAACTAATCACTGGATAGGCGAAGTGGAGATAACCGTTGCTCAATCACAAGAAAGGCAAACATTTCCTCCTTAGAAACTCAAAAAGGTCTCACTGAAAAAATATGTTTCAGATTAAAGTATATTTATTTTGTCTTGTTTCGATGCTGTTATCGTGTTTTGTTCTGTTCTATCATGACTCGTTTTCTCCCTTATCAACTTGCGTCTGTAGATAATGCTTGTATCATCGCATTAACAGGAATATATTTATATATAATAAAGACGTAAGGCCGTAAAGCCGTAAAGCGGTAAAGCCGTAAAGCGGTAAAGCGGTAAAGCCGTAAAGCCGTAAAGCCGTAAAGCTGTAAAGCCGTAAAGACGTTCCGCCAAAAGATGTGGGAGGGGTCACTTCCGGTCTATTTGTTAAACTTCCCTACGCACTTACGTCTTTTGGGTATCTAAAAACATGTTTTAACATACCCTAAGGACGTAAAGCCGAAAAGCGATAAGGTTCGAACACGTAACAGGGATGCTGGCAGCACCCCCTCTGGGCTATCGACTCTAGTGTTTTAAGGAATTAGGTTCCATAAAAACGTATTTCTATTAAAATTTTTAAAAACTTTTAATAAAAACTTAATTTGTTTTCTATATATGTAAAATGTTTTTCAACTTTTTAAAATAAAATAATAATAATAATTATGATAATAATAATAATAATAATAATAATAATAATAATAATAATAATAATAATAATAATAATAATAATAATAATAATAATAATAATAATAATAATAATAATAATATAATATAATAATAATAATAAAAACATAATTTGTTCTTCAAGCACAACCGATGTTTTACGAACTGTTGTAAAGTAATAATATAAATAATAATAAAAATAATAATAAAAATAATAATAGCAAAAATAATAATAATAGCAAAAAATAATAA
>JABUQX010023555.1:5000-12500 GCA_015478945.1 Trachelipus rathkii
CCCCGCCCCTCATTCAGCTATATTCTTATGCCTCAATACTACACTTTCTATCTGGTTGAGCGCGCATATGTCCAACCTATTCCGAAAAAAGGAAGCCGCTGTGATCCTTCTAACTATCGCCCTATAGTTCTAACTTGTATTCTATCTAAGATCTTTGAAATCCTTCTCAACTCTCACTTCTTGGACCATCTGGAATCTCATTCCCTTCTTTCCGATTGCCAGTACGGCTTCGGCGCTCGAGGTCTACTAGCGATATACTTTCCTATCTAACAGATTTATTGTTTTCAGCTCTTAGGAACTACGGGGAGAACTTGCGTGGTGGCGCTTGACACATCCAAAGCATTTAACGGGTACGGCACGCGTCACTGCTCTCCAAGCTCCCATCCTTTAGGTTTTCTCTTCTCTTTGCTTACTTATGTCTAGCTTTCTTTCAAATCGCTCAAAAATCGGCTGTTGTTGATGGGGAGACTTCTTCTTCTTCGTTTTCTGTCAATAATGGTGTTCCTCAGGTTCTGTCATTGTCTCCTAACTTTATCCTGCTTCTTATTATGATCCTTACCTCTCCTAAGCACATCTAATTCTATCCACTCACATGCCATCACTCATATCCGATGACTCGACCCTCTCACTCATTCAAACATCATCTTCAATTCGTGCTCCCTCTTTTATTCTAGAATTGCCTCTCGTCTTTAACCTTTCCGATTCTATTCTTGCTTGATGTGGACAGAAATTTCCGGGTGGGATCGTCTCAACCTTGTGAAATTAATTCTTTAAAAACCCAACTCATCTAAAACAAACTCCCTCTACTTAAACAACCTTCTAACATTTCCTAATCCTCCTTTCGACGGTTTCATTCGTCTCTCCTTGTTGACAAACATAAACATTCCTTGCGCCTTAAACATAAACAAAAAATGTCTGGGTAAACCTCACATCACAACGGTTTAGACTGCATAGTTGCTATGGTGGCCTCAAAGAAAAATGGTGCAGTTCTGTCTAGACTGCGAGATTTTTTTTCCTCTTCTCAGTCTGCTCCAGCTATACAAGGGCTCTCATCCGCCCTATGTTATGGGAGTACAGCATCTCATATCTGGGGAGCTGCTCAAAGTTTCAACCCACGGCCTTTTGGATAGGGTGGAGTCAAATGCCAACCAAGGCTTGTAAAACTGTCCTGTACTGTTCTATTTCACTTGACCCTCTATCTTTGTGGCGCGATGTTGGTGCTTTAACTTTTTTCTATAGGTACCGTAGCGGCAAGTGCTCGAGGGAACTTTCCACTCGCGTACCACCACCTTTACGACGCCCACGAAGCACAAGGGTGCTGTGTCGGCACATGAGTTTTGTGTTGATATTAGTAACTCCAGACTTGTTCGCTGCGGTGCTTCCTTCTTTCCTGCCACCTCTGTTCTGTGGAATTCTCTTCCATCTTCTGTGTTTCCTACTCAATTTATTCTCACTCACTTTAAAGCCTGCGTCTGTGCTCATCTGCGTAATTTGCGTTAGATGAATATCTGAGACGTTCAACGCCCCCTACTTGAATAGGGCTCTGCCCGTGAGCGGCGGTGTCAAGTGAAAAAAAAAATTGTGTTTGATTTTGAGAGTGCTGGGAACCATGCTGGAGAAGTGCAGTTTAAATTTTTTCTAAGAAGTTGTTTATAGATAGTAGTGAGTTTGTGTTTCCTGTCGCTGAAGTTGTGTTGGGTAAGGGTTCGGAGGGTGTTTAGTTTTCGTTGAGTTGTGGAGTGATTTGATTGATGTGGGGGAAAACGTCATGTGGGTGTCGTAGGTAAGTCCTAGTATTTTTTTGGGTTTTGTTTAAAGGAAGAGGGTTGTTGTTTAGTGTTATTATGGGATGGAGGGAGGATTGATGACGGGTCAGGGGTTAAAAGGGTGATAGAGGACTTAAGGGGGGATGCAGTCATTCTGTTGGAGGTTAACCAATTTTCTAGTAAATGTAGATATTCTTGGGTATGTTGTGTGGCTGTGTTTACGTCTGGGTGTTGGGAGATAAGGCTGATGTCATCTGCATAAGTGATAAGTTTGGTGGAGTGGTGGATTGGGGTGTGCAGATCTGCAGTGAAAAGGTTAAATAAAAGTGAAGAGAGAATAGCTCCCTGTTGGGACGCCGTTTTGTAATTTGATAGAATGGGAGAGGTTGTTTTTGGATAGGACTTTTGCAAAACGGTTGGTGAGGAAATTGGAAAGCCATTTTATTTTCATTATTTTTTAGAGGGGAATGGAGGATTTTTTGAATAAGGATGTGTGTGGGGACGGTGTCAAAATGCTTTGTTTATTGTGCTATGCCAGTGAGTATAGATCTGTGGAAGGTGAATTGGTTGAAGCCATTAATGATGTGTTGTGTGAGGGAGGTGTGAGGGCTGTGGTTGTAGAATATTTGCTTTTAAATCAGCACCGTCTGTTTTTGGAGAGGAATCAATGGAAATTTTATTCATATATTGAATTTCTCTAGCAATTTACTGATGGAGCAAAACAGAGAAATTGGGCGATAGGAGGAGGGGGAATTAGGGTCTTTTTTTGGTTTGAGTTTAGGGGTTATTGAAGCTTGTTTACCAGATTGGCGGAATTTAGTTAAGTTGCCAAGATTTATTGAAGATGTCTGTGATTAGGAGGATTGCGTTTTCTCCAAGGTGTTTTATATGCAGGTTGGATATGGAGTCCTGGGCCTTGATTATGTTGAACTTTGAGGGATTTAATGGTTTCTGTTATCATGATTGTTGTGAATGGGGGAGGGAGGTTGTGGTTCTGAGGGGAGGTTTCTGAGTTGTTGTTTTTTTTGTTTTTTCCTATTATCGGGTTGTGTTGCAGTTTACTGAATTGTCTAGCGTAATGTTTACGCAAGACTGTCTGATCTTTGTTTTTGGGGAAGGAGGATTATATTGGGTAAACGATGGGGGGATTCGATGGGATGGGGGGGATTGTTCGTGAATTGTTTTAAATTTTGATTAAGTTGGCCAAGTTTTCTTATTGATTTGCGCGAGATGTTATTGGTTATAGGTATTCAGAAATCTATTAGTAGTGTTGTGGTTATGAAGGTTAAGAATGTTGAGGTGTTGTAGGTTTGTTGTTTGGTTAGAAATGTGAGGGGTATATGGGAATGAGTTTTCGGAGGGAGTTTCTTTGCTAATGGGTTGGCCTGATTATTGGGTGTTGAGTTTGGGGTTGTGTGGATTTTTCTTGTTCCTTTTGGGGTATATTAAAACGTTTACTGATTTGAAGGATTGAATATATAATATATATATTATATATATAATATATATATATATATATATATATATATATTATATATATTATATATATATATATATATATATATATATACAATAATATTATATATATATATATATATATAATATATATATATTATATTATATTATATATATATATTAAAAATCTTACAATTAATTATTTAAACACTTCAACCCATCAAACATTATTCCAAACTTTTTTATATTTATTATTTATTATTTCTAAAACAATAGATGGCTAAACAAGCAAACTAATCAAACAAACAAATAAACAAACGAACAAACAAACAAACAAACAAACAAACAAACAAACAAACAAACAAACAAATAAACACACTCAAACAAATAAACAAACATGTGTGGTTAGTTTTCCCCCACGATTCAAGAACGAATCTATAATACGTTGACCCTCTCTAGTTACGAGCGATTTCACGTACGAGCAACTGGTTGCGACCCAAATTTTAGTTTTCACATACGATCAAAGTCTTCAGTAACGAATCGAAAAAGTGTAACCGGTGGTGGGGCCCAGAGATGCCCGGGAAGAGTTTGTGGACATAATTTCGGTGTGTATAGTGTTTTATATACTTATTACCGTTAGTTGCAATCAAAATGACTCCCCCTTCCCAAAAAAATGCTAAATAAAGCTAAGAGGGAGAAAAAGAAAGGAAAGAAAGCAATTACAATCTAAAACAAAGAAATTGTTCAGAAATATGAGTGGCGTTTGTTTAACCAATCTCGCCAATACGTACAGCGTGTCGAAATCCACAATCACGACAATTTTACCAACAAAATATTTGTATAAAGAAGCTAGTGTTGCTAAAGAAGTTACTCAAATTAGTATGTCACGACCACCAGTGTTTGACGAGGTATAGAAGCTATTTTTAGTGTAGGTAAGTGAAAGGCAGATAACAGGTGAAAGCCTTAATTTGTGAAAATGCTAAGGCTATAAATGAAGATCTCGTAAAAGATAAACCATAAAGGGGTGATAATAGTGAAACATTTCGTGCTATAAGGGGTGGTTTCACAATTTTACAGCAATAACTGGGGTTTATAACCTAGCTAAGTATGGTAAAGCACAAAGTGCTGATGAAAGGGCTGCCGAAAATGGTATACACAACTTCGAAGTGATAACACAGAGAAATAGTTTTTGTTCTCATCATGTTTTTAACTGTGATGTTTTCTAAAAGAAAATGCCCAGGAAAACATACGTTACTCAGGAGGAGAAAAAATGCCAAACCAGAAGCATATGAAGGATAATCTAACCTTATTGTTATTTGCTGACCTCAAGATAAAGCCTCTCTTAGTTTATCACTATGAGACCCCTATAGTGTTCAGAAAACATAAAGTCATGAAGAATATGCCAGGAATTATCCGGTGATCTAGCGCAAAAGCCTTGATAACTAGATTATTTTCTTGAGTGGATCAGGAGATTTTCTGTCCTACTATTAAAAATTATCTAGAGAACAAAGGCATGCCACTCAAAATCTATTCATCATAGGCAATGCTCCTGATCACCCAAGAAACTTGGGAGAAGAGCTGGCTGAAGAATTCTTACGACTCACAGTAGAGTTCCTCCCATCTAATAAAACTCCTTTACTGCAGCCTATGGACCAGCAGATTATAGCTAACGTCAAGAAACTATACACCAAGGAACTTTTCCAGAAGTGCTTCCAGATGGGATCAGATTTTGATCTAACCCTTACAGAGTTCTGGAAGGAACGTTACAACATCCTTTCCTGTGTGGGGTTAATATAGAAATCCTGGGAAAATGTCTTTCTAAGGACACTGGGATCTGCAATGAAGAAAGTGTGACGTAAAATTATAGTGGAGAGAGAGACGTGGAAAGCTTTCTAGAGAAATCCGAGCCTGAGCCTGAGCCTGAGCCTGAGCCTGAGCCTGAGCCTGAGCCTGAGCCTGAGCCTGAGCTTGAGCCTGAGCCTCAAACTATTCATGTGGTTGATGACATTATCACTATCCTATAGCTGATTCCATAGGCTTGCAGGTAAAGAGTGGGGATGTTGAGGAACTGGTGGAGGAACACTCAGATGAATTGTCTACAGAGGAATTTCAGCAACTTCTGGTTGAGCAACAGAGAATGGCAGTTGAGGAGCTTTCTGAAGAGGAAGGGAAGGATCAACAATCAGTGCAGCAAATTTCCTTTTCTGAAATAAAGGAAATCCTGATAAAATGGACATAGCTACAAACAATTGTAGACAATACCCACCCAGACCGATTTAAAGTAAAACGTTGCATTCACCTGTTTATTGACAATGTCATGTAAAGCTACAAACAAAGTTGAGGAAAAGACAGAAACAGACAACGTTATATCATTTTTTAGTTCCGAAAGGGTTGAGAACTAGTGAGCCAGAAGCAGGTCCTAGTGGGCCAAAGACTCTCCCAAGGAGAGAAAAGACACTAGAAAGCAAAATGACTGATGTTTTTATGGGAATGAACTCTCCTTCCAATCAATAACCACTTTCATTTGATCCTCCCCCTCCTCCCTTCCTGCAAGTCAAACATGTCAATTTAAATGGTTAATACAGTATAAAATTGCTGTTTCTAGTAGGCTAGGTACATTTTATAACTTTTTGGCGAGTACCCTTTTGGTGAGTACCCTAGGAAAATTATTGGTGTTTCTGTTAAATTACGCACATTATAGGACCCTTTTATTGTGAAAAGATTAGGTAAAGGGTGCTTAGGAAGGTTCTGAATTTACCATACACACAAAAAAACTAACTTTTAACTAAATAGTTGATGATGATGATGAATGATTGCAAGCAAAGTAGAAGGTCAATTGTATTTCTAAACAGCAGTGCATAAGCAAGGTTTATAATATAAAAAGTTTCAATACTCGTTTCTCATTTTCACTTCTCATTTCTTTTACCTATAATTTATACATATTATCGATCTTTCACCAATTTACAAACTTTTATGTGGTTTCCGCGCTGAATGGCTTATATATTACTGATATCCAACTATTCGTAACATATTAACCTTTAATTTTAATATTTAAAGTTACCCCTTTAATTAACTTTATATGACAAATATAATAGAAAAACATTTTTGAATAACTTTGTGGTAACTAAAGCAATATTTAAATCTAATTTCTGGATAAAAAAAATTACTTGAGGCTCGTAATACGTAATACTATTTTATTCCAAATTTAAAATAGTTAGGAAAATAAAAAAGGAAAAACTTTTTAAGTTTTTTTTTTTTCCCCTGTTTTAATGATGTTAAATAAATGAACCCCCTAAAAAGGAAATAAGAAGAAAAATTATTGGAATATATAACTATTTTACCTCACTAATAAATATTTAATAAATTTAAAATATTGAGCATATATATTCTATGACTATGTAAGAGGTTATTGCTTATTTAACTAACTCATTACTTCGAAATAGATATAATATAGTCATAAAGTAATATAGCTTCAACTTTTAACTTTATAATCAATATCACCTAATAGCTACATATATGGATAGCCCATTGTTAGGATGATATGTCTTTAAAATAATACTTAGGTAAGAAAAGGTTCTGATTGGGTCCGGCAAGATTCGGTATGCATATATATATATTATATATATATAATATATATATTATATATATATATATATATAATATATATATATTATATATAATATATATATATATATATAATATATATATATATATTATATATATATAATATATAATATATATATACTATATATATATAATATATATATATATATATATTATAAATATATATATATATATATATAATATATATATATACCTAGAGGTGCAACTGAACTTCTGGATCCAATTCGGCGAGGATTCAGAGCATATTTACATAAGATTCCGGTCAATATATTGCTATGATCCGATTCCGATCGGATCTAACGGAATTTATTTTGTTATCCATATTAAGATTTAAGGAGTCATTTTATTCCTGCCGAAATCCAGTGCTGATTTTTAGCCACCATGCGGAGGAGCACTGCAGGAGGATTGTCTAGCAGAGGAATTTCAGCATTTTCTGGGTGAAGCAACAGAACTGGCAGAGGAAAAACATTCTTGAAGTTCCTCAATTATTTCGTAGGTTTAGTGACTGTTGAAAAGAACTACATGGAGAAATCTCAGAGGAGAGAATAAAAATGTAAGGACTGAAATAAATAGTGATTTTCTGGTTGAAACAACGATATGAATGGTGCAGAAACTATGAAGTAAAGGTTTTAGTGTTTAATCTTGTTTAAAACGT
>JABUQX010023555.1:17500-27659 GCA_015478945.1 Trachelipus rathkii
CAAGGCCTCATCTCCTTGCATGGAGTACTGCATCATATCTGGGGGGGGACTTTGGTTTTCACTCCGGCTTATGGACAGGGTCTACGTCAAAGGCCAAAAGACCTTATAAACTGTTCCATACTTTCCACTTTACTTGACCCCCTCTATCTTTGCGGCGCGATGTTTGGTGCTTTATCATTTTTCTATAGGTACCGCAGCGGCAGATGCTCGAGGAAACTTGTAACTCGCGTACCACCACCTTTGCGACGCCCGCGTAGCACAAGGTTGCTGTGGGTCTGCGCATGAGTTTGTGTGGATATTGGTAACTCAGGTAGTTCGCCTGCGGTGCTTCCTTCTTCCCGCCCACCTCTGTTCTGTGGAAATTCTCTTCCATCTTCCTGTTTTCTTGGCTGAATTTTATCTCTATTCACTTCAAAGCTTGTGCTGTGCTCATACTGCGTATTTGCGTAGTTTGGGTGAGCTTCTTTTCTGAAACGTGTAACACACCCTTCTTGCAATTGGGCTCTGCCCGTGAGTGTGGTGAAATATAAATATATATATATACTATATATATATTATATAATCTATATTATATATAAGATATATATATATATATATATATATAATATATATATATATATAACTAACTATATATATATCTATATACCCAATGAAACCTCTTGTGACCAGGCTAAGTAACGATAACCTAAAAATTACTATTTTATATACTCGCGGTGTAAGAATAATTTATGACTTTTGGCATCATAACGCTGTTTTAAAGAACAAATACCAATAAGAAGAATAATCGTAATCAAAAGTGGCAGGGATAATTTATATAAATGATATTATATATTATAAGTATATATATATATATTAATATATAAATATATATATATATTATATATATAATATATATATATATATATATATTATATATATTATTAATATATAATATTATATATTTATATTATATATATATATATTTATACTATATATATTAATGATATTTTTAAATTTATCGCAAAGATATTGAAGCGAAAAGTATTTAAATTTGTGACAAATATTAAAAACGAAACATATTAGTCGAACGACAAAAATTTTAAAGCGTTTTGCTATATAAATACAGTTCAACCTTCGCCCATCCGTTTCGAAAAAATGTGGTAACAACGCATAGCCGAATCACAGGATGTGGTAAAATATTTATGATTCCGAAGACAAAAAAATACATTAGAGTTCAAATTAATATGAAAAATTATTGTCCGAATTATAAGAGAGGAACGTTGAACCATCGACTATCCGCACACAACTCAATTTTAATAATAAAATCCACACACAATATGATTAATAATTAATCATAAAATAATAATAAATAATATATCAATAATAATCACATACATACATCAGTGAATAATAATAATAATAATAATCATAATAATAGTAGTATTATAAAAGTTGATAATATTTATAACTAAAAATTATAAATAATAAATAATCAACTACAGAAAGAGTCTACGCATCAAAAATATCACATAAATACATCCACCCCAATAATAATAATCATACATAATAATAATAATACATAATTATAAATAATCACATACCCACATAAACTAAATAATAACAAATATATTTGATTTGCCATGATATTATTTCGAAAATAAAAGTATATTCTTTCCAGAAGATAACGGACTTCCAAAAAAGTTTTTTATCTGCTTTGAGAATTTCAATTAAACAATTGACAGATAAACTGCAGAACGACAAGGGAAAGAAATCAAAACGCACAAACAAGAAGAGGTTAAAAACAATATAGAAAACGACTATATTAAAATAACTAACACAAGTAAAGAATTACAATTACACTTGACGGAAAATGCATAATAACTGCCAACAATTTTACGTGAGAAATTGAGTATAAATACAATAATAATAAGCTACAAATAAATACACTACAATCACAAACAATAATACTGCACGACCACACCAACACCAAACAAAACCATTGACAATCAAGGAGCTCAGGAATTTGAATAATCAAACGTAGCTAGATTACATATTGTTATTTTATTTCACTATAAATATCCATGAGTGATATATATATATATATATAATTATACCATAATTTCTTACTACAGATATAATAAATTAAATATAATATATATAATATATATTATATATATATATATATATAATAACTATACTACTATATATATCTCAATATATAATATACTACTATTCTAATATATTTATTATAACCTATATATATTTATATATAATACTACAATAAATAATAATATAAGAACAATCAATACTAATAATATAACATATATATATATCTTAATACCACACATATATATATATATATATAAATATATATATATATATATACTATATATTATATATATATACTACCTACACATCCTACCTATTTATATATATATAATATATATTATACTATATATATATATATATATATAATTATAATCTATATCCATAATTATATATAATATATATTATATATATCTACACTATCAAAAGTAATACACATAATAATATATACAACTAACTATATAACATACCTCTACATAAAAATCTATAAATAATCATAACTCAATACATATACATACAAACTATATATAATCACACCTACTAATACTCAATAATATACTCATACTATATACTATACACGTAGGCAGAAAACAAGAGTCAATGAACAGTTTAGGAAGAAGGAATAATGGGCGAATCTAAACAGAGACACTCGGACAGCATCTCCTGGAAATGAAGCGCGAAAAAGGTTCAGAGATAATATAAACACCGAATAAGGGGAATTCTGCTTAGAAATTATGACTGAGGAGTGGCTTTTGTAACTGATGAAACTGGATTGTGAGGGGAGTGTGCGAAAAAAGACTCGAAAATCTGCCACAATATTAACAGTATGAAGAGGTATTTAGTGAATGTGTGTGGGGTTTGATGGTGCAAGGGAATAGGTATTTTTAGGATGAGGTTATTAGTAAGGAGGAGGTAAATGGTAGAGTCGGAAAGTTGAAGAAATGGTAACATCTGCAGGTTATACGATAAGAATTACTGGTGAACATGATCAAGAACGGAAGGCGAAAGAATGGTGATTGAATGGATTTTGAAGTTGTGTAATAAAGCGTTTTGGAGGGTATGTTCAAGGGATTGGAGGAGCGCGGTAATAGTACCCTTATACAAGAACAAGGGTAAAGGAGAAAAGGGAACTGTAGAAATTATAGGGGAAATAAGTTTATTGAGTGTTGTAGGGAAGATAATGCTGGTATTTTGGTCGAAAAAAGTGCGTCGATAACTGAAGACTGGATTGCTGAAGAAAAGTGCGTTTTGCAAGTGGTAGAGGATGGTGTGGATCAAAAATATTACTTTGAAACAAATTGATTGAGAAAAATGAGGAGAAGAAGAGTAATTGGTAATTTAAGGTTTTAATGGATTTAGCAAACAGTCCGTATGATAGAGTTAATAGTGAAGCTTTATGACAGGTGTTAGCTGATGTAATGGTGTTGGTGGTAGGCTTCTGAATGGAATCAAAGTATGGATGACGATATGAAGCGTGTGTAAGAATAATGGTGTCAATGGTGATTGTTTTAGTATTAATAGCGGGAGTGAGACAGGGTATGTGTTTGTCTCTTAGTTATTCATTTAATATATGGATGCGGGTTATGAAAGACTTCGAAATGGACTATGGCAGGAAATGTGTGTTAGAATGAATGGAGAAATGGAGATGCGTGGAAGGTGCTATACTTTTTAATATGCGGAGATTTTGGTCTCTGTGCTGGCGAATCTGAAGAGAGTTTCGAGAGGCATTGCTAGAGAGATTTGGCAGGGTGGTGTAAAAGGAGGGGTTTGAAAGTAAATGGTAGATAAGAGTAAGGTTATGGTTGTGCGAGTAGGACATCTCAGTGTGAAG
This sequence comes from Trachelipus rathkii, assembly GCA_015478945.1. Lineage (NCBI taxonomy): Eukaryota > Metazoa > Arthropoda > Malacostraca > Isopoda > Trachelipodidae > Trachelipus > Trachelipus rathkii. The sequence goes on from JABUQX010023555.1 coordinate 21,417, forward strand.
CTATGTTAGATGTGAGCAGCTGGAACAGGTTCTGAGTTTTAAATTTTTAGGGTAGTGTTGGATGAGAAGCGGAACGGACTGATCGCAGAGGCTGTACGTAGACGTTGTGAATGCAGGAAAGGATTGCTGGTGCAATAATGGTTGGTGATGTAATGTGACTAGCGTCTGAGTGCGCTTAGGTCTTAACATGAGGTATGTTGTTACTTTTGTTAATTTAATAGTAGTGAGACTATGGTCTGGGGAATAAGAGAGAAGTATAGATCTAAATTCAATGTGTTTCAGATGGACAATTTTGGGCCATGCTAGTGTGAGAAGAACTTGAATAAAATGAGAATGAGCTTTATCTAGAGAGTTGTGTGGGTGAAGAAAGGGGTAATGAGAGAATAAATGAAAGCATGTTGAGATATGGTTTGGTCAATGGGAAGGATGAAATGATAGTGGTCCGGATTGGTTAAAGCGAGTTATAGTTTGCGAGTGTCTTGAAACCGACCAAGCTGAGAGATCCGGATAGAGAAGGGGGGATTGACTCGAGAACGAAGTCTGAAGGAGGAAGAAATTTTCCAAGTAGGTTTCTTATTAGAGTATGCTGCATATAAGGAAGTGAATAGCGGGTTTTGTTATGGGGGCTGGTTGTGGCCTCCTGGGCCAGGGAATGAACCTTACATTAGACGATTTTTTACATAGTAAGGTCTGTCGCGGTCCCTATGAAGCTCTGGGTGGATTTCTTGAATTCTCACTAATTAATGGAACAGAAGGGCGGTAAGGATTACTTTCCTTTCGACTTTTGGTCATATGTCCTTACTACGTGCTTTCTTCATTTCGATATGCATGACACGACCTTACCCCAAGTCCTTGGGGCAAAGAGGAGAGATAAAGAAAAGAAAGATATAATAATATGAATATACTATATATATTATATATATATATTATATAATATATATATTATTATATATATTATATATATATATATATATATATATATACTATATACTATTATTATTATATACTATTATATAAGGTTAATTTTAAATCCTAAAACTTGTAAACAAGGAAGTATATACAAATGGAATTTTTTATAAAGGTCGAAAGCGTTTTGGCTAACAACCTTTTCCAAACATTCAAAAACATTCATACTTCTTAAGAAATTTCAATAATTTTGTCTTTATAATTTATCAGTTTCCTTTTAAATATATATATATTTCAAACACAATAATTTTTTCAATTTTTAATAAACACCCTATATAAGATGATGGTAAATTTTTCACATACGAGAAGCTCTTAGTGATAAGTGATTAACTTTCATGATAAGTGATGAGAAAAACCAAAATTTCACTGACGAGTCAGTAATATGGCAATCTATAATCTCTTTATTACAATATTAATCGGTAGAATAATTTTTTACTGACAATGCAGTAATAAGCAATCTATATTTTTTGTTACAAGCAAGTGATGGGAGAAGAATTTTTTACTGACTATGCAGTAATACGCAATTTAATATTTTTTTAATTTTCATTTTTATTCTTGAAATTTTTACATTTATTGTTCTATAAAATAATAGGTGCACATATTCCTTACTTTTTATTTTATATTCTATTTATATTTAAATTTCGATTTTTCTTTCAAAGTGTGCAAGTTTAATATTTTTTGGGTAAACAAAAAATAAAAAATAAATGTTTTTTTTTGTGTTGCGAGAGAAAATATTAAAATTTTAGTTTCACCGAAAGAAGAGGAGAGAAAAAAGAAAGTAAAAAATCTTTTGTTGAATATTTACACCTGAACTTAAAGCAGATATGGAGAAATTGAAATTGGAAGGTGAAGCAGCGCCTATATTTGATGTTTTGAAATGGAAACAAAACCACAAACAAGCATAGACTAGCTCAGATCAATCCAAGATTTTAAGGAAGCCTGACGTAAGAAATACAATGACTTCGCATAAAGTTTTTTGGGTCCACGAGTCATCTAAAATTATTCCAATTAGAATAATTAAAGAAGCAGAGACTAAAACTTTATGCAAGATCAAGGTATCTATCAGAAGTAAAAATAATAATCGAATCAAAATATTTTAGCCTTTTCTAAATCTGAAACGGAAGAAGGGAGGGAATTAATGCCGTTAGCATAGGGGACCTAACATGTTCAGAGGCCTTTATAATACAAACACTATAAATATAAGAAACACTATAAAAAAATACATAACGGATAGAAAGTTGAGATTTTCCCTCCCAGTATCAATAAAAAAAAGATGTACTGGAAGCCTGCCTTTAGATTGGCATTCACTAATAAGGAGTGGTATGCCCTAAGTGAGGGAAGGTGAAATTCGTCTTATGGATAAATTTCTTTAAAGATTAGATTACGTTATTGCTGCATTTTAAGATGAATCGATCGTTGGAGCTTTGAAACCTAAGCAATGTGGACGATAGCTTATACTAACAGCAAGATTATTGCAAAAAAGTGAGCACTGTGAGCCAACGTAACTTTTTATATTATCGAGAAAACTTTTGATGCGGTTGATAACGAGTAATTTAATATAAAACCTTAATTTAAGTTTAATTACCTTATAGTATATAAAATAATAATCAGATGATAGATAAATAATTATCTTTATAATACATAATACGACATTGAATAAAATGATATACGTTTTTTGTTCCGTATAAACAACGAACGTTCACAATAGCAATTTTCTGTAGATCACTTGTTTTCAAACATGAATGTTATTGTTATCCCAATAAGCGATTATCTATAACTTTTTTTCTAATTAGGAGTAATACTAACTGAAATATTTCTAAGCTAAACCCAGCAATAATTTTCTAATCATATATATGATACCAATCTACAAGTTTGTAGAACAAAAATAAAAGATGTAAAACATTCGAATATTAAGAAGTTGAAAAAACAAAGGTCAAAACTATGATTGAAAGAAAAGGAATTACAAAACTTTGATGAAAAAGGAAGATATGATTAGCCGGTGAAATGTATAATTTTTCACTTTTCAATTTTGAAGGTAACAATATTGGTATATATCATATACCATATACTATCATAGTATATATTATATATATATATATATATAATAATACTAATTATATATCATATATCATATAATAATATATATATATATAATATATTATATATATATATAGTATTATATATATATATTTTATATATATATATAGTATATATATATATTTATATTATATATATATAATATATATATATATATATGTAAATATATATATAGTTAAATATAATATATATATATGGAGAAAGTCTAGTTATTGACCTTTGAAAGGTACTCGTTAGCCCAAAAAAAATAGTATACAGGGTATCTTATGGACCATAAATAGACTATTCTATTATAGGGATTTGATAATTCAAATATATATAGGACCTGGTAAGTTTTTTACGACTCCGTCAGTTTTATTTTTTTATTTTTATTTTAAACTAAAGGAATAACCCAAGGGTAAACCGAAAGATGGCAGGAGTCGGGGTCTTATCGGCGGGCCTTCCGGGAACGACAGGGTTAAGGAAAACTATTTCCCCCTCCGGGGTAGGGTCCTCCGGAACCCCCGCTCTTTGGTTTTTGGGTGGTCGCCGGGGTTCCTCCGCCCTCCCCTACGGAGTATGGAAATCGTCCCCCTTCTGCTCCCCGTCGGCTCGAGCCCACCCTACTTTGCCGTGTAATACCTTAACAAAAATAATATATATATTAAATTAATATATATATGAAATATATATATATAATTATATATAATAGTTATATATATAAATATATATATATAATATAATATATAATATATATATATATATATATAATAATATATAATATATATTATTATATTATATATATATACTTTCAACTTAAATTAACAACTCTAACTCTATTTATGTTCCATAGAGATATATACTATTTTTTGGGTAACTATTACCGTAAAAAAAGGGGTCCATCGACAAAACATAATGGCGGGCGTCGAAAAAGATGTTTTTGGTATATTCTTAACAATTTATAATTATCAACTTAAAAGAACTTATAATCGAACAATTTTTTCTTAAACTTAATTTAATGAGACTTTTTTTTTATTTATTTAACACTTTCATGTGTAAATACGCAAATAATATATCATTTTCATTTAAAAAAAACTGCATTTTCGAGACAAATGAAGCACACCCTTCCCCGAGGAGTGTCAAGTGAAGACTGAAAGCGAGTATATTGAAAAAGTCGCGAAAATTTTCCCTAAAAATTTCTTCCGCCGATTGAAGTCAAAACCTACAAGAGTGGTTAGTATTTTTTTAATTAAATACACTTAAAAATACATTTCCCTACGATTTTCACATTCTGTTTTGAATATCCTTTCATTATAATAAGTTAAATTAAAAAATTTACTTTAGATCAAAAGGTCAATAACTAGACTTTGTCTCCATATATATAATATATATATATATATATATATATATATTATATAAGTATATATATATATATATTATATAATAGTATATATTTATATTATAATATTATATATTATATATATATATATATATATTATATATATATATATATATTAATATAATATATATATATAATATGTATTTATGATAATATATATATATATATATATTAGTATATATTATAATATATATATATTATATAATATTATATATATGAATATATAGTATATATATATATTATATATATATTTATTATATATATATATTTAATATATATATAGTATATATAATATATATTATATATATAGTTAATATAACTTATATATATATATATTATATATTATAATATATATATATATAATTATATATATATATATATAATATATATATATTATATAAATATATACCTATATGGTGAATTGAATTGGTTTAGAGCGACAACTATCATCAATCCATATCTCAGAAACTACAATAGCCCACAGGGAGAAGAGGAATACATTGCTGGAATGCCTGGTCCAATTTTAGGGCGAAAAATGTAAAAAAAAAAAAAAAAAAAAAAAAAAAAAAAAAAAAAAAAAAAAAAAAAATCTCAAAAAACTGCAATAGCTACAGGGAAAAGAATACATTTTTTGGAATACTGGTAAAAATTTTAGATAGGAAATGTAAAAAAATAAAAAATAAAAATATTATTGCTAATAATTATAGTAATAGATTAGAAGGCCTATTTTAGAGACCTTTTATTGGTTTACTCGTTAAAAAAATTAGACTTTCTATAATATTTGGCTTTTTTTTCTTTTACTAAAAAATACCCAAGGGTAATACCTCACCGATGCAGAGTCGGGTCCTCTCGGCCTCCAGGGAACTACGGAGGGTAAGGACATACATCTCCCCCCCTGCCGTGGGAAGGTTCTCCGGAACCCGCTCTTTTTTGGTATTTGGGGTGTCGCGGGGGTGTTCCTCCGCCCTCCCCTACGGGGTATGGAAAACGTCCCCCCTGTTTGTTCCCGTCGGCTCGAGCCCCCTACATTGCCTTGTAATACCTTACAATAATATATAATATATATATATACTTATATAGTATATATTATGTCCCCTGCTCCTAAAAAAAAGAAAATAGCCATATTTATTTTACTTTATTTATTTATTTATTTATTTTTTACATTTCTTTATAATTTTACCAAGATTCAAAAAATGTATTCCTTTTTAGCGTAGCTATTGTAGATTTTGAGATAATGATTTTTTTTTTTTTTTTTTTTTTTTTAATTTCCGCAATAAAATTTTGCCGGATTCCAACATGTATTTCTTTCTTTCCTGTAACTATGTAAGTTTTTGAGATAGTGATCGATGATAGTTGTCGCTCTAAACCAAATATCACATATATAATTATAATATATTATATTATATATATTATATATATATATAGTATATTATATATATATCTATATATATATTATATTGATATTAATATATCTATATATATATATATATATAGTATATATATATATTATATATATATACTATATATATATATAAATATTAAATATATATATACTTATATATATAATAATATAATAATTATTATATATAACTAATATATATATATATATAAAAAAAACAAAAAAAAAAAAAAAAAATATTACAACTTACTACTATTATATATATAAATAAATATACATAAATATCTTTCATATATAATATATATATATTACTATTTTATTGTATATTATATATATATGTTATATATATATATATATATTATGAATATATATTAATATACACTATATATTATATATATATAGA
>JABUQX010023556.1:0-5000 GCA_015478945.1 Trachelipus rathkii
AAGGTTTTAAATTTAGGTTTTAGTGTGTGTATAATTTTAACCTGATTCACGTTTGTTTGTTATTTTTTGTCTGTTTGTTTTGTCTGTTTGTTTTTGTGGTTGTTGTATGTTGCATGCAAGATGCAAGCTTTGCACGGCGCGGGGCTTACTATCGCTTTACTAACATCCGTGCTTGCAATCTACTCTGAATCCGTGGAATACCAGCTCTCTAACTCTAATCCTAACCTTTCACTTTTATCTAAGACCCAGATATCTAAGAATTCATCCTCTAACGTCGTTTAATATGTCCAACTAGCAACTTATTTCATAATTTCCGTCCAAAGGGTGGAGTATGTGCCTATGTTAACAATAAACACTCCTGTACACGTCTTCGAGAAATCTCGAATCTCCTAACTTGATGTTCTATGGCTTAAAACTCTTTCTTCCTTCTAACTACAATAATCTTGTGCTTCTGCTACGGTTCTCCTAACAGAACAGATTTTCACGCCTTTTTGAATACTTACTACTTCTCACGGAACTTTTTATCTTTCTCATCCATACTGAGGTCTCTATTTAGGGGATTTCAATGTAAACAACACTGAATGGTTGGGGTCCTCTCATACTGTTTAGGTGGGAGGAGGCCGAATCATTAAGCATTCTCAACGATCTGGAGCAAATAATTAAGGAAACATAAATTTTGGATCGTCACAATCAATTCTTTTACATTCTTGACCTTTGTTTCACCACTAATCCTTCTCTCTATAATACACCACCTTCGGTCCTATTGGTAAATCTGACCACACCTTATATCTCTTAATTTTAATCTTTCTCTCCAACAGCTCCATCTTGCCCTTCGCGTTTTTTCTGGCACTTTGATCGGGCGATTGGGGGGCTTGCGTTGCTTCTACTTACTATAATTGGAATGACTGCTTTGTCTCTGGTGACGCTTCAACTTCTGCCATAACGTGGGAGCTGTAATCGTTGATGGGTTGAGCAGGTTCATTCCTTCTTCGACAAATCTTTCTCTCCTCCTAATCCATGGTTCGATCGTGCTAGTTCTCTGGCCATCCAGGCTAGAGACAGTGCGTATCGGGAGTGGAAATTCTCGTTTCCTATCCACTTCTTGCAATTTTCTTCTGCTAGATCGTTTGCAGGGATCTCTTCGACGAGCAAAAGCGGGCTTTTCATTCAAACGAAGTGCGCTAACCTCCTTGGTTCTCCTACTGACAATCTTTCTGGCCTCTTGCCAAAACATCCTCTTAACAACTTCTGTAAATCTGTTTTCCTTCTCTTATTCGCTCTGATGGTTCTGTTTCTAATTCTCCAACCTGAAAAGGCCAAGCTCTTCGGCCTCCTATTTTCTCTAACTCAACCCTGGACGAATACTGCATTCCTCCTCTCCTCCTTCTTCTCTCAGGTGTCCTAGTGCCTTTGCCTGTGATTACATTCGATCGGGTGCATGGCTCCTGAAATTTACGAACGTTAGGAAGGCGGGTGGGCCCGGATGGCATTCCTCTCGAGTTACTTGAGGAGTTGGTGCTTCGTGCCTATCCGCCCTCGTTCAAAATTCTCTATGTCTTCAATACTAGCATTTCCCTCAGTGTTGGAAGCACGCACATGTCCAACATATTCCGAAAAAAGGAAGCCGTTCTGACCCTTCTAACTATCGCCCCTATAGCTCTTACTTGTATTCTATCTCAGATCTTTGGAAACTCTTCGTCAACTCTCATTTCTTAAGATCATCTGGATCTCATTCACTTTCTTTCCGATCGCCAGTAGGGCTTTCGGCGCTGGTCTACTGGCGGTATACTTTCCTATCTTACTGATTTATGGTTCTCCGCCCTAGGAACTCCGGGGAGACTTGCGTGGTGGCGCCTGACATATCCAAAGCATTTGACCGGTTATGGCACGCGTCACTGCTCTCCAAGCTCCCCCTCCTTTGGGTTCCTCCTTCTCTTTGCTTACTTAATGTCTAGTTTTTTCTTCAAATGCTCATATCGGCCCCCCCCTTTTGTTGTTTTTTTTGGAAAAAAAAAAGGGGCGGGGACCCTTCTTTTTCCTTTTCTGTCAATAGTGGTGTTCCTCAGGGTTCTGTCCTATCTCCTACTTTATTCCTACTTTCATTAATGATTATCTACCTGCACATCTAACTCTATTTACAGTCATATGCCGATGACTCGACGCTTCATTCTTCAACTAATTTCAATTCTGCTCCTTCTTTTAGCTTCTAGAATTGCTCTCGTCTTAATCTTTCCGATTTATTCTCGCTGATCTGGATAAAATTTCCGGTGGGGTCGTCTGAACCTTGTGAAATCCAATTCTTTAAAAACTCAACTCCTTTACAAATGTCCCTCTCTAAGACACCTTCTACCTTTCCTATCTCTTTCGACGGTTTCTTCGTCCGTCTCTCTGTTGACTAATATAAACATCCTTGGCTTAACATAAACAAAAATGTTTTGGAAACCTCACATCACAATGGTGGCGCTAGGGGCGGCCTCAAAGAAACTGGGAGTTGCTGTTTAGACTGCGAGACTTTTTTCCTCTTCTCAGTTTCTCCAGCTATACAAGGGCCTCATCCGCCCTTGTATGGAGTGCTGCTCTCATATCTGGGGGGGCTTTTGGTTTCACCCGCCTTTTGGATAGGGTCGAGTCAAAGCAAAAGGCTTATTAAACTTTCTGTACTTTCCAGTTCACTTGACGCTCTATCTTTGCGGCGCGATGTTTTGGTGTTTGTCTCTTTTATTATAGGTACCGCACGGCAGGTGCTCGAGCGGAGCTTTATCACTGCGCGTACCTCCTCCACCTTTACGTCGCCTCGTAGAAACTAGGGGTGCTGTATCTGCGCATGAGTTTTGTTTGGATATTGGAACTCCAGGGTAGTTCGCTGCGGTGCTTCTTCTTTCCTGCCCTCTTTTCTGTGGAATTCTCTTCCATGCTTCTGTGTTTCCTGCTGAATTTCATCTCGCCCACTTCAAAAGCCTGCGTCCTGTGCTCATTTGGCGTAATTATGCTTTGTTTGTTGACTTCTGAGGCGTGCAAACCCCCCTCCTTGAATAGGGCTCTGCCCGTGGTGGTGGGTGTCAACTGTAAAATATATATTATTATATATATAGATATATATATATATATATATATATTTTATATATATATATATATTATATATTATTATTATATATATATATATATTATTATATTATATATATATATATATAATATAAGCATAATTACAGAACGTGGGTCGTAGAATTATCTCGAAGTAATGACACTTACAGAAAACCAATTACATCTTTGGAATCAGAGTATAAAGCTTATTACCAGAATGTAAAAAAAAAATCTCGAAAAGTACGACACTTACAGAAAACAAATTACATATTTGGAACTAGCGTAATAAAGCTTATTATATGTAAAGTCATTTTATGATTTAACTAACGAATACCCTAGAGCAGACCGCATAGATATCAGGAGTCGGGGTCTCTCGGCCTCTAGGTGGACGATACGGGGGGGACTTCGTCCCCCCTCTGTCCCCATCGGTTCGAGCCCCCTAATGGAAATATATGTTTTCCTTGAACTTCAATTTTTAGGGGGCTCCAGGGTGTATTCTTTAGTTTTAAATCATAAAACGATTTACTGTAATAAGCTTTATACGCTGATTCCTAATATGTAATTTGTTTTTTTGTTAAGTGCCTTCTTTTTGAGATTTTTTTTTTTTGCATTCTGGTAATACCTTTATAACGCTGATTTCCAATATGTAATTGCGGTTTTTCTGTAGGTGGTCATTCTTTTCCGAGATAATTTCTAATGATCACGTTCCAGTAATTATGCCATAATATATTAATATATATATATATATATATATATTATTATATATATATTTTTTTTATTTTTTATATTTTTATTTATATATTTATTTTTTTATTTTATATTATTATATATAATATATATATATATATATATATATATATATATATATAATATTACCTCATGCATATAGTTGTTATAGTCTATTGTTAACTTTCCTACATGGGTAAACATTACATTTCCATACGTGTGCTCTTTTTTCTCGAAATGCAATTTCCATTTCATGAGCATTGTTACATAATTTAGTTTTTGGAATACAGTAATAATATATTTTTGGAAAAATTTCACTGCATCAATTTCTGTTAAAATGTTATTGTGAAACCATTCAAGATTATAATGTTTCATTTTCCATTGTTTCAGAACTTGTATAACTGTAAAAACAAAAAAATTCACAATTTTGTCGCTAATTGTAAAAAGTGAGCTTCACATCTTTAAAAATGTTAAAAAAACAAATCCTAATTATTTTTTGAATATTATTTAAATCTTACTTAACCAAACTTATAATTAGTAATTTAACCTCACTAAACTCATGTTATTAATTTATTTCACTTTCCATTTAACTAAACTTATATTAGTAATTTATTTCACTTCCATTATTTTCAATAACTAACTAACTAACTTATTAGAAAAAAAGTTCAATCTTTTAACACTATGAGGCGTTGCTGTTCATTGTGTTCGATTTAGTAGATTTTAAAATAAAATCGGCTTAAGCTTAACTGGAAGCTGATAATCAACAAGAGCCTATATGGATTATATGTTATCTATAGTCTTATTTAGTATATATATATATATATATATATATATATATATATATATATATTATATATATATATATATATATATATATATATATATATATATATATTATCTATATATATATATATATATATAATATATATATATATTATATAAAATAAAAATATATGTAATAATATAAATAAAATAAATAAAAATAATTATTTATATATATATATATATATATATTAGCAGATCTTCTATATTTTTTTGAACAGTACCAGATTTATAGTTTTCGCAAAAATATTGAAAAGATAATAATAAAATAGCTAGAAAAAATTTAATCAAAAGAATCCTTATTACAAGTTGAAAAATATCGTTTTTTTTATATTATATTTAAGAAACAAATTATATAAAAAGTATCCTTA
>JABUQX010023556.1:7500-10000 GCA_015478945.1 Trachelipus rathkii
ATATATATATATATATATATATATATATATATATATATTTATATATATACCAAAAATATTCACATTAGATACTTGAGTTATTGCTATTTACCAGGTTTCCTTTAATTTAAAATTGATTCGATATGCAAATATTTTTGTTTTTCTTTCATTATTCTTTTATTAGTATTTTAAATTCAGGTATCTGAATTTAAATATTAATAACTTATATCCGAATTTGTATCATCACAAATAAATGTTTAATTTAATTTTCTTTTAAATAAAACGAATGTTTCATTATATTCCTAGGTAGGGAAAAAAAACAACTTGTAAAAATTAAATTAGTGTATACCGTCTTAAAATTTTCTCTCGGCTATTTCGGAAAAGCCCGAGCTCTCACGTTTTATAATTGATTGAAAAATAACATTTTTCAATGGCAATGATTCTTAGTTTTTTTGTTTAAATTTAACACAATCTTTTATATGTATTATGTAATATATTCTTTCACATGACCAATTTTTGCAAAGAAAAAAAAGTAAGAGAAATTTAGCGTAACTATGAAATTTGCACAAGATCGATCGTTTCTATAATAATAACTCATGCTAAGCCCGAGCAGCCAGAGCAGCCCGAGTGTAGGAGTTGCCCCTTTTATATATATATATATATAATATATATATATATATATATATATATATATTATATATATATAACTATATATTATATATATATATAATATATATTATAAATATATTATATATATTATTAATTATATATATATATATATATATATATAATATTAATATATTATATATATATGATTTATATATATATATATTATATATATAATATATAATATATATATATATATATAATATATATATATATATATATATATATATATATATATATACTTTTCAATTTCGGCAAACTGGAGTTTCGCCTATTTTCTTATATATATATATATATATATATATATAATATTATATATAATATATATATTTATAATATATTTAATTATATTATATATTTATATATATATTATATATAATATATAATATATATATATATATATATTGTGTGTGTGTTTAGACTGTTGTGATAGGTTGTGCTTTACCGGAGCTCCAATGGGTTGATTAATGTTCATAATGTTCATAATGTTTTAGTTATCTTTCCCATTAAGTGTGTTTGTTCATTAAGTGCTCTCCTGTTTTAATTGTATTTAACTATTATTATGGTTTTAATATTTGAAGAATTAGATCATCCTTATAAAATATGGGCTATTCGTTGTAATTTTTTTTTGTTTTTAAAACTTTTTAGTCATGTTAGATTGTCATAGTTAGTTTTTAGGATTGTCCAATACGTTGTTTAGACAGTACTAGGTTATATTTTTTTCTTCGTCTTTTTAACTTTAGTTTTTAGTGTTTCTATTTTTTTTAAAGGGTTTTAGCACAGCACTTACGTATTTGGTTATATATTATTTTAATTTATACATATTTAGTTTTATGTTGAATAATTGTAATTTTTTTCGTTCGTAAATTTGTTAAGAGTGAATGTGAATCGCGTGTGGTTTTAAACTTTCTAGATTTTTTCAATTTTACATATTTATTGTAAATACGGTTTTAGCATTTTAATCATTTACATTGTGTGTGCATGTATGATGGCAAATTTGCACAGGCGCGGGCTTTCTATCGACTTTACCAACATCCGCGGCTTACTCTCTAACTCTGCATCCGTGGAATGCCACATCTCTAACTCTAACAATAACCTTTTGCTCCTGTCTGAGACACAGATGGCTAAGAATTCATCCTCTAAATCGTTTAATATATCCAATAAACTTATTTAATAGTTTTCCGTCTAAGGGTGGAGTAATGTGCCTATGGTAAACATAAAACACTGGTAAACACGTCCCCCCCCCCCCCTCGAGAATCTTGAATCTCCTAAACTTCGATGTTCTGTGGCTTAAAAGCTTTCTTCCTTCTCTACATAATCTTGTGCTTCTGGCTCAATGTTCTCCTAACAGACACAGATTTTCACGCCTTTTTTGAATATCTTACTAACTTCTCACGAGACTGTTATATCTTCTCATCAAATACGGAGGTCCTCTATTTAGGGGATTTCAAAGTTACACAACACTGAATGGTTGAGGTCCTCTCATACTGATTTAGGTGGGGAGGAGGCCGAATCATTTAGCATGAATTCTCAACGATCTGGAGCAACTACTTAAGAACCCACACACACATTCCGGATCGTCCCAATCAATTCTTGAACACACTTGACTATGTTTCATCACTAGTCCTTCTCTCTATAATACACCACATTTGCTCCTATTTGGTAACTCTGACTACAAACCTCATATTTCTTAATTTAAATACTTTCCCTCTCAACAGTTTCATCTGGCTACGCGTTTTTTTCTTTTATTTTGATCGGGCGATTGGGGGGCCTTGCGTTGCTTCTACGCTAACTATAATTGGAATTACTACTGCTTTGTCTCTGGCGACGCTTCGACTTCTCCCGATAAGGTGGG
>JABUQX010023556.1:15000-17500 GCA_015478945.1 Trachelipus rathkii
AACGAAAATAATGAAATGGATAGATGCTAATAAGTATCTCTAAATTTAAATAAAACAACTTACATGATTTTTTGCAACAAATTAATTGACGATTTAAATATAAAAATTAACAACGTAAAACTGCATAGGGCTACAAATGCAAAAATACTGGGAATAATAACACTGGACGACAAAATTTGACTTTTTGTCTGTTAAATGAGTAAAAATGGGTGTTTCTTATGGAGTTTTGTGCGCTGATTCCGAATTTGCATACCATTTTGTTGTAACGGGCAGGGTTTTTTTGTAATACGAAATTAAAAATTTAATATTGTTATAAAATGATAAGCTTTAGTTAATTTACTCACCTATATACTTCTGCAATTTAAAATGTAGATTTTGAAGATTTTCTACTGTAGTTTGCTTGAGGAACATCCCTTTTAAGTCCCCAACAATAGTCTGCAAGCATATTTGGATTCCAATTTCCCTGATAACGTTTTTCGATAGTTGAAATATCTTGGTGGAATCGCTCACCATGCTCATCGCTTATAGCGCCTAGATTGCAGTTAGGAAAAAAGTCCAAGTGTGAATGAAGGAAATGTATTTTTAGGGACATGTTACATCCCATTGCTTTATAATTTCGAAGGAGTTCGGAAACTAGTTCTTCATAGTTGTCGGCCTTAATATTGCCTAGAAACCCAGTTATGACCTTTTTAAAGGATCTCCATGCAGGTTTTTCAATATTATTCAAGCTTTCATCAAAGTGATGGTCCTTCATTAGCTCCCTTATTTGTGGGCCTACAAATATACCCTCTTTAATTTTAGCCTCACTGATCCTAGGGAATTTCTTATTTACGTATAGGAACCCTGGACCACTTTTATCCATCGCTTTTACAAAATTTTTCATTAACCCGAGTTTGATGTGCAAAGGAGGAAGATATACGAGTTCAGGTTTCACAAGTGGTTGAAAAATTACATTTTTATTTCCAGGTATTAGATTTCTTTTAGGCCATTGCTTCTTGACAAAATGATTTTTGCGATCTCTGCTATCCCACTCGCATAGGAAACAACAAAATTTAGTATATCCTTGTTGGAGACCTAACAAAAGTGCTATAACTTTTAAATCGCCGCATATATTCCAAGAATGCTGTTCGTATCGTATTTTCGATAACAAAATTTTCATGTTGTCGTAGGTCTCTTTCATATGGGCTCCATAGGCAATAGGAGTCGAAGGTTTCACATTTCCATTATGAAGAAGCACTGCTTTTAAACTGAGTTTAGAAGAATCTATAAACAATCTCCATTCCTTAGGATCATGACAGTCTCCTAATTCTCTCATTAATGAATCAACATCAGTACAATACACTAAATTGCCGTCTACCGAGAAAAAGCGTCGGAATTCTTCTTCGCGTCGCCGATAAGAGGAAATTGTAGTTCCCTTCTCAAGGAGATTCCAACCCTTTAATCTAGATGCCAATAGTTCTGCCTGTTTCTTTGACAATGATAGATCGCGAACTAGATCATTGAGTTCATGCTGATTAATTCTATGAGGTTCTGTTGACATTCCATCATAATCAAGGTCTTCAAAGTCGTCATTTTCTGGACGTAATTGTAAATCTTCTTCGTCGGAGTTTTCTGACAGGAGATTCACATTTTCAGGTGGTGCAGGGATAGGAAGCTCTTCGCTGTGAGGAACAGGCCTAATAGCCGAAGGTAGGTTTGGATATTTAATGGTCTTCTTGGTCTTGATTGTTATTCCAGCAATTTTTGTAATGCAAAAATAACAGTCCATTGCGTGATCCTTTGGTTCCCTCCATACCATTGGAATTGCAAATGGCATATGTCTGGACTGTCCGTTAAGCCAACCACTAAGTAATGTTACACAAGACGCACAGCAAATATGAGGTGCCCAAGATTTATCTTGATCACCAAGCTTAATTTCAAAATAAAGTTTATATGCTTTTTTTTATTAAGGGAGTAATATTCCTCATTTGGGACTTCAACGTTACCTCATCACAAATGTAACAAAATTTGTTTGGATCATTTTTACAATTTCGTGGCATTTGGATATTTGGATATTTAATGGTCGGCTTGGTCTTTATTGCAATTTCAGCAACGTGTATATATATATATATATATATATATATATATATATATATATATATATATATATATAAAAATAACAATATATATATAATAACTAAATATATATATATATAGTATATATATATATATATATATAATATATATATATATAATATTATATATATATATATATTATATTATATATATAATCAACAATATATTAATATCACACACTTCACATTCAACGTCCAGATACAAACTGAAGGCAAATGACTCATGAAAAACGTCGGACCGAGGTTTATTTTTATCGAGTTCGCTAAACATGTTTTATCATGTTTGGCGTTTATTTTATATATTTTTTGGTTCCTACTTATTATACTCTTTTTATTGCTGGCGATCACCTTTTTTCATAAAATAGAATGAAAATAGTTAAACAAAA
>JABUQX010023556.1:25000-53914 GCA_015478945.1 Trachelipus rathkii
CCAACGTTTTCGAATCTATCTTTTACGGAAAAATTTGAAAATATCATAAATTTCTATTCTTTCATCTGATCACTAGAATGGCTTCGTTAAAAAGTGCTCTGCTGATGATCCTGTTCCAGAGAGAGAGAGAGAGAGAGAGAGAGAGAGAGAGAGAGAGAGAGAGGGAGAGAGAGAGAGGAGAGAGCGAGAGAGAGAGAGAGAGAGAGAGAGAGAGAGAGAGAGAGAGAGAGAGAGAGAGAGAGAGAGAGAGAGAGAGAGAGAGAGAGAGAGAGAGAGAGAGAGAGAGAGAGAGAGAATTCTCTCTAACTTTTGATCTGTTTTTCGGCATTTCGGTGAATCTTTCGATTTAGCGTTGCACATATCAAAAGACTTCGATAAAGTCGATAAAGTCTGAAATAAAGTTTTGATTTCTAAACTTTAATCTTTCAGTATCTATAATTCCGTCTAATTTCCTTTCCAGTCGCTCTTTAACAGCTGCGGAAGACGACCAACATTCATCTTGAATCTTGAAAGTCAATCAATAATTGCATTCCTCATGGTTCTGAACTATCCCAACTCTTTTTTTTTTACTTTTCATTAATTAAATTCTCTCCAACACTTCATCGCTTATCTACTTCTATGCTGACTACTCAACCTTTCATCATTCTTTCAATTTTGAAAGGCGTCCTACCCAAAAGCTAATCATCACTGCTGTGATGGTGGCTTTGGAGCAACTTACCTCTAGTCTTTCTAGAGTTGTAGTTTTAAGTTGTTTTCAATGCCTCAAAAACTCAGTTCATTCATCTTTCTACTCGACATTATTTTCTACACAACAATAACATGTTCGATAACACGCTACTAAAACGTTTGTCTGTCCTTATCATTACGCTTACTAGCTAAGTTTCCTAACGAAAGATTAGGTTTTGATTGGGTGTTTTGAGATGGCTTTCAAATTCCTTCACACCACCCCAGTTCCCTGTTCTTTGTAGGGGTGTCTGTCCTTCGTCCCTGTATAGAGTATGACTCGCACGTCTTAGATAGTTGCTATTAAACAGCTCTCCTTAAAAAGGTTTAGTGTAGAGCTTTTCGTCTTATCAATCTCCTGCTCCCACTAACTCTCTCCAATCTCCTTCCATCCGTCGAATCGTTGCGTTACTCTGTTTATGGACACTACTCTTTTGAACTCTTCAGTCGAATACCTCCTCCATTGAGAAGGATTCTTGTGACAAGTCTTTCCGAACAGTCTCATCAATTCCTTGTTCAGCTCTCCCACCCTAAACATAAGTCCAATCTTACATGTACTCCACTAGTAACGTCTGGTATCCACTCTCTTTATCTATTAACAAAGTTCCTTTGACTTGAACACCTTCAAGTGCAGTTTGCTGGTAGTAGCACTGAGAATGTGAGAACTCTTCCTGAGGAAGAATGAAGATGATATAAAAAATTGCGTCTTTTCAAATATAATAAACGACCATGGTTTCAAATTTTTGAGGCTCCTACATACAAATCATGCTTAATATTATATTACATTATATATATATATATATATATTATATAACACAGTCTAAATATCTTCTTATATATATATATATATATATATATATATTATATATATATATATATATATATATATAAAGTCACTACTCAGTTATATCAACTCCGAATAAAGAGACCCTAAAACAACCAAATATACTTATACCCGGTATGTAACTACGATATAGTATAGTACTATAGTGAGATATATATATATATATGGAGTATGTATAACACAATATATAACATGAAGTTATAAGCGTATGAGAGATCTAAAATATATAACGACTATAGGATATACATATGATATTAATCATAATATAAAAATAATAAAAAAAATATAAATTAATCAAAGCCCTATGTAATTGAATAAAGCTTACCGTTATAGATCCAATTACTATAAAATAAAATAATATATAACTAATACTATATAACCAAGACCATATTTGTATCAAATAATAGACTAAAATTCAATAAACAAGATGGAAAAAATTAATATGATATAGTATAAATATAAAAAATATATAATAATACTGCTATATATATACATATATATATATTATATAAGATATACTAAAATCATAGGTGATAGATAGTATATGATATAGTATAAAATAGAGTAGAATAATAATAAAATAATAATTAATAATAAGTATATATAAATTAGTGATGGGACAAGATTAACCAAATATTCCAGCCCGATTGCGCGAATGCGAATCCGATACCGATAGCCATTCAAAAGTGCCGATCTCCGATTTCCGTAGTCACGATTCCAAATTCGTATAAGAATATATACATAATATATACATACCATAACTTCCAATATGGACTAGTATATATATTACTATATAAATAATATCATATATAGAATATATATAGTATACATTATAACTACTCTATCAATATATAATATATATATATAATCAATAACTACTATCACGTACGCTATATATGCCCAATGTGCTAAGCAACTTAATTCTAGATATATCTAAAACCTTAAAAATTAAGTAGTTATAGATTACTCTACTAAATATTATAACTTCCTGCTAAGAAATGTAAAATTAGCCAGAATAATACATTACCTTATTATTGTATTAACCCAACAAATGACAAAATAAAATAATCAACATAATTTGAAAAACTTACAAAAAGAATCTCAACAATAGTTGTCATTATATTCTGTTTAAAAAAAAACAAAAATCACTTACAATTTAATTTACTAAAAGACTAAGATACTTGAGCAAATTATACAAATTAATTTAATACAGTTGACAATAATAGAATTGTCATGGAGTGCAAAAACATTTATTTTATGCACAGTGGCACCTTAGTTTACAGAGCTGCCTGTCTTTATGACATAATCTGTTTACGACCAACTTTGTGGAAATTTTTTTAACTGTTTACAGTTTACACATGATGTTTCGGGTTGTGACATTATTTAAATACCTCACCCTACCACTCTACCACTGATTCACCAACAATCCTCTGCTCACTCGTACCACTGCTTCCTCTCTCTCTTCCTTTCATGCATGCAAGCCATTAACACTTTATCAGAGTGATCTCTATTAGTGATCTTTTTGTGTATTTTTAGCCCTCATTATGGCTCCTAAGATGAAAAAGTTATTGATAGCCACAAGAAGAAACATAAGAAAATTACTGTGGAAGTAATGAAAGAACTTATGGCAAAACATGATCATGGTGTTCCTGTTTCTGCTTTAGCCAAGTGATACAATATGCACTGTCTATAATTAAAGTAAAAAGTATTTTTAACATTTTATGTAGTACAGTGCCTATTATTGGGAAAAAAAAATAAAAATACTTGAAAAGCTTAAATACAATGTTTCTGAAGCTGGAATGTATTAATTGTATTTACGTTAATTTCAATGGGAAAAATTTTCTGTTTGCGACTGAAGTCCTGGAACATTAATGTAAACCAAGGTTCCACTATTTTAATTTTCACTTTATAAAACAATTTTCCCTCTTCTTAACTGAAATCTGCTGTTTGAGCGCTGAAAGAGCCAACTATATTTTACCCTTTTACTGTCTCAATTTTAAGCCAAAATATGATGATGTGCTTAATTATGCAATGATATTACGTTCTCATGTTACTAATGTTTATAGTCTTCTAAATTCCCTACATTTATGACTGGCTCTCCTCTTCACATTCTACAATTATCGCAAATTCATTTGTTGCTTTTTGTTATCTCCAAATTTTTGTAATGTACAATGAATAATACCCTCATTCTGCCAAAAATGTGTTGATTGTGGCAAAAACTTGTCTTCTTTCCAATGCTTCTGCTTCTTTATAATTACAGAATCTTTACAAGCTCAGAATTATTGATGAGTATCTCAAATGTTTAATTAAGAATTCCTTTTGTCATTAAAGTTTAAAATTTTATATTTGTATAAAGGGTTTCATATAAAATGCTGAAGATCCATATCACGAAAGTTGAAATTCTAACTAGACATTACTAATAGTTAGCTGTTAGCCTGATTAGCTATTATTTAATTAATTTTTCTGGAAGTTGTGGTTGCTATATCTTTAAGATAATACTGGTATCGAAATCAGTATTAAGAGTCATGGTATCTGTTCTCAGTATCAGGTAAACTGAAAAGTTTGGCATCAACTAATAATATTGGTATTGTTCCATTCTTAGCCCTTTTTATATCCAGGTATCTGTATGAATTATAAATTGCTACAATAGACCTAGTATTTTTGATCTCATCGGGTTTTGAATTCATTACGATTAATTTTGTGTGCAGAGCATCAAAAACAAAAAAAAAATTTAGTTGGATCCATTATACAATATTGCTTAGGTGTCACCAAAATTTAGGCCTAAACCTAAAGCTAATGTATTGATCATATTAGAGAAGCTCTCATGATGTACTGCAATAAATAAATGTTAAATAGGTTTAGGTTCTAGGCTTTCTTATCACTCTCTAGGTTAAACCAGGATTTGGGGGCTGTAATTTTTTTTTTTTCCAGTTCCATCATTAAGTACCGTTCCTACTGTACCTCCTCCACCATTTTAAATAATGCCGCCCTGCTTTAGGACTGGGTCTGACTCATATTTTCTTTTATGTTATAGCCTCCCAAAAGATGTTTTTGATCCAACTTTGGCTCCACCCAAAAAATTTTGGGCTCTGGCTCCAACTCCATCCAAAATAAAATTTATAGGTACTACCTTTCCCGCTCCACCCCAAAAAAATTATTTGCTCTGGCTTGTCAAAATCTTGTAGCCCTTGACTCTTTGCTTTACAGCTCTGGATCTAATATAACCCTGTATAACCTTCTCATGGACCAAATGCATTCTATATTAATTATCATAGTGAAAAGACTGGTATTCTGGAAGGCAGGGCTTAAGAGATTACATGAGCAATGTTTTGGTATAATCGCGACATTAGGACAATTTTGAAATAAGTTACTAAGACAAGTAGCAGTTAAATAAATGATCTTTGATGTGTGTCGTGAGAGTTGAGAAATAAATAACACTAGATTCCACTCATTAAACAAGAGTTGTGAGGGTGGAGCTACCCTTGATATATAATCTTCACTTTGTACAGAGAGAGATGACACCTCAATATTTAGCATAAGAGGTCTTAATACCCTTGGTGGCTTAGAAAAATGTTTGGTGAGAAAGACTAAATTTTTATAAGATAAAAGTAAAATTATTGCTCTTTCTATCAGTTTTACATGTAGTGCATATATATATATATATA
Organism: Trachelipus rathkii; assembly: GCA_015478945.1. Lineage (NCBI taxonomy): Eukaryota > Metazoa > Arthropoda > Malacostraca > Isopoda > Trachelipodidae > Trachelipus > Trachelipus rathkii. The sequence continues at coordinate 30,233 of JABUQX010023556.1, forward strand.
TTATATATATATATACATATATATATATATATATATATATATATATATATATATATATATATATATATTTATATATATATATTTAATATATTTTTAATATTTTTAATATATCTTATATTAAAAAATTATTATAATATTTATGAGTAATTTCACAAACCTTTTTTTCCTTATTTTTTACTGAATTATATTAGTATATATATATATTATATATATTTAATATATAAATAATATATTAATATATATACTTATATAATATAATATATTATATATTACTATTATAATATTAGTCCTACTAAAATACTAATAATATGATTTTGAAATTTCAATTTCATTTTGAAAGACTTTTGAAATTATGTAGTTGCAGAATATTATATATATATTTACTATTAAAATAAAACTACTCATATATATATATACTTGTAATTATTATGATATATTTTGATTTTATTTTTTTTTATTTTTTTCCCTTTATGGTCTAGTAATCAGCAATTTTAGTGATTTTATAGAAATAAAAAGTTTTTAGAATTATAAAATCAACTATGTCTGACAGTGAAGGTGAAGAAGGAAGTTACAGATCTGCAGATTCTGATGCTGAAAATGTTCATCCAGCAAGTGAAAGTGAGGTAAGTTTTTAAATGATAATAATAATAAAAATAAATAAAAGAAAGTCTTAAAATTTAGAGAGACCCTTCAATTTTCTGTGGTATCTTTTGTTTTTTATTTTCAAATTTATTAGGGTGAAGATCGAAGAAGCAAAAGCCGTAGTAGGAGTAGAAGTAGAAGCAGAAGCAGAAGCAGAAGCAGAAGTGGGAGTGGGAGTAGAGGCAGACATAGTAGAAGCCCATCTGTTCGCTCTGATGAGGCAGAAGAAGCCAGAAGTGAAGAGGAAGTAAGTGGAGATGAAGAGCCAGCTGATGGAGAAGATATAGTAAACAGTGAGGTATAAATAAAATAATTCCATCTTCATTTTCAAAGTGTAAAACATTTGCACGTATTTCTTTGTTGCCATCTATAATTTTCCGTGAAAGAGTCATCGACTACAACACTAGATTTCTATTAAGATGTGACACGAGTGATGTTGAGCGACTCCGAGTGACTCGATCGAGGAGGAGGAATGAGACCGTTAGCCGTCGTATGAGGGAGAGTTAAATTTGCAATTGGTTGTTTGTTGTCGGCATAGTAATTTTCCCACAATCAATAAATATGTATGTCATTGAATTTTTTCATATATATTATATCTTTGTATATATAAGATAATATATATATAATATATATATGATATATATATATTATATATATATAATAAATATTAGAAATAAATATATAATAATATATAATATAGAAATAATATAATATAGTTAATATATAGTATACTTATATATAATATAGTATATTATATATATAATATATATATAAATATATATATATAATTGAGAGAATGCGTGTATTGTGAAATTGGTTGTATAATTGTTTCCTTGGCTTTATATATTAATAGTTCGTCTTGCTTCTGAAAGAATTTTGGGTATGTAAAATTTAATATGTGTGCCTACGTGCCTCGTAGCGCGAGTTGTGGTTCGTCGGGTTTGGTAGAGATGTGGCTTGGTTCAGTTGATGTCGTGGCAGGGTTTGTTGTCCATTGTGTTGTCTCGAAGTAGAGTTCGGATATTGAGTAGATTCAAAATTGGACAATTCAAAACGTATGATATATTCAACTTTAAAAAAAAAAAACACTCTTTAGCAGAAGAAATGTCGCTAATAAAAAACAGATATAGAAACAGCAAACGCTAGAAATCAATGTCTTAGAACCTAAAACTTTGCATTAATACAGATGTACTAAAAAATTGAGTTTGGCTTGAGGGAGCATTGTATGAAAAACTTTATTGCTTGCGTGCTTTGTAATTCCAACAGATATGCAAAGAACAAAGCCATTTACATGACATGAGATACATTAGGATACTCTATTTTAGAAAATATAAGTATTCCAAAGCTCATGCAAGTTCTCACTGCATTGGAAAGCTATAAGTGCCTCAAAGATCTTTTGGTGATGTCAAATATCGGAATGTGACTATCGAGAGAGTCAGATAGAGAGATGAATCAATCATATCAGCTTGTAGAAAGAAAATAGAGATTTATATATGATCGAATATATATATATAAGCTTTATTTATATCTCTGTAAGCCAAGTAATTACTACCTAAGAGGTCAACGAGAAGAAGTAATAGGTTTAAATAAAGAATTATCGGGAACTGTTATAGACTGTTTTGCAGAAAATGGAACTGATAAATAGCATGCAAAGATTATCGAGCAAAAGAAAATTCACATCATATTCACGGAGGTCTCGTGATGTAACTATCAGAATACTTAATATTGCGCATATGATACTGTTTGTTGGCAATGCGTGTAATCCAAAATTGAGATTCAGAAGGGCCCCTTATATATCTGTCAAGGCGGATGACCAAATAGAACTGTTGGGTACTAGCTACTGCACAGTTATATCACTAATAGCGTGGTGTCTCTCAAAGGAGGGTGTATTGATGCGCTGACCCCGGGGGGTACGCTTAAGGATATTTGGGGTAACCCATAAGAAACAGATAATGAAGAATCAAAATAAATAAATACACGTAATATGAAGAAAGACTACACATCACACATAGCAAAGATACAACCCAATATATATAATAATATATATTATAATACTTCATTTATGAAAACAATACCGTCTGCGTTGGAGTTAAGGTCTAATTATAAACTGTGAAACCGATTTTCGAATTAATTTGGGCCCTAAATTACGGAAGAAGGGGTAAAAATATGCCATTATATGGTTGAAATCGTTTATTGATTGTTAGATGACAGACTTATTGGTTAACCCAATTGCTTGTATGCACTATTTAATTTAAGTGTCTAATACTTGGAAACCATTTTGAATATTTTTCACAATGGTTAGTCCATAATTAATTACTTTCAATATAAAAAGATTAAACATCTTCTCATCTAGTTTCAATCCTTAGCCAAACTTCATTCATTAGTTTATTTTTTCGGTAAATTTCATATGTACTTAAAACACATATATCGTATACTTTATAAATTAATAATATAAAGTACTGTACGGACCAAAAATTAAGCCCGGACATTCCATAATAAAGGTTAATAAGCTTAGGTGCAGGAATATAGAGGAAGGGTTATAAAAGGGTTTTAAAGAACACTAGGAAGTAAAACTATATTATGGGACTCACAATGAAATTATAATAGGAGTTAGATTCCTCTTCAGATACCTAGGAGTAGTGTTGTAATAGAGTGTGGGGGCCTAAGGTGCAGCTATATAATAGAGTCTCGTATAAGTAGTAGTTTACTACGAGGTATGAAGCGCTGCAAACACACAAATGTTGAGGATCGAGTATATATATGGGAGGCGCCAGGCCTTTGAGTACTGCAGCACTTAAAAGGAGGAGAGAACGAGCGCGCAGGGGTGGCTTTAAAAAATCTAGGCGCATTTTTAAATCTGTCCGTCATGTTTATTTTTGGCCGGACGTCGCGCACTGCGTCGCCCGTCAAGGGTGGATTAAATGGCATCCCGGACTATATGTTTTGTCTAATCGGTCCATGCAATACGCGTGAGGGATACGCAGGAACGTTCGAACTCCACACTGCGAAACGAAGAGGAATAAAGATTTCGGATTCATAGTGCCACCCTACTAATCGCTAGTAGATAGCTCAGTTAGCCATAATATTCGGAGGAGCTCAGGTTACGGGAGACGAGAGGGAGAGAATACTCGTTTGTGTCAATCGTGTGTTTGTACAAGGAGCTGCCGTCGCGGATAAGCGGGAAAGTATGTAGAATGATGTGAATCACAGACTGTAATAGACTATCGTAATATGTAGATAGAGAAAAGAGGAAGTGTAATGGTAGAGACCAGAGAAGAAATAAAAAAATGTTATAAAACAAGAGTAAAAAAGAGTAATAAAAAGAAGTAAAAAAGAAGTAAAAAAAGAGTAAAAAAAGAGTAAAAAAAGAGTAAAAAAGGAAAGTAAAAAAAAGAGTAAAAAAAAGTAAAAAAAGAAGTAAAAAAGAGTAAGAAAAAGAGTAAAAAAGGAGTAAAAAAAGAGTTGCAGAAAATAGTTAAAAGGAGGTATGAGTAATAAAGATAGACTAAATAAACTTTTTTTAACACTCTTAATTATATCTCTTGGTTTTTAGAGGGAGGAAGTGAGGAGAGGTGATGAGTAAAATTGGATGTACACATGGAAGAGAGCTCAAATTAAAATACGGCGTGTTTTAATGACACGACGTATAATTTTCTATCATGTAATACTCTGGTCGTTACTACTTTATGTTTCACTACTTTTATATCTACATATCGCGTCTCGCCACGGCGCAGCCACTTGGTTTGGAATTATGATAGCTAATTTGTTTTAAAACAGAAGATATGTAAGAAAGTGGATATAAAAAGAAGAGAGTACAGAGGAACACCGAGCCAAAAACGAAGAAATTAATCATTTCACGGTGAAACGAAAAATCAAAGCATTTCGACTTTGGAAAGGTACAAAAAAGAGTAAAAACACAGAGTACAAAAAACACACGAGTTATCGGATTTATTCATGCTCTATACATACGCTTTCTCTTTTGGAAGCGCTTCTTTTGGCATTTACTCGGTTTTTAAACTTCTTTTCTCCTCTTATACTTTTAGTGTATTGACATACGTTAAGTTTAAGACGTCTTTTTATTGGGTGCAACATCTGTTTCTTAACACTAATATTGTATTACACGGAGATAGAGAAATGATAGAGTAAAGAAAATATGATGATCCTTAGTGTTTGATGCGTCAAATGTTAAGTGATCCTCTTCGTGTGTGAGACGAATGTATGTTTGGTCCTACTCTCTCGTAGGTGGCGCTCCGGAAATTTAATGATGGTAATACTTTCTCTCTTAAAACACTCTTGTAAATTGAATGACTGATTTTTGTGGGTAAGCTCCTTAACTTCTCTCTACACTCTCTGTAACTGCTTCACCTCTCTCAGCTTTCATCACTTGTCACTTTGAATTATTAATACTTCTTTGAGTCTGGGAGTTCGCTTTCTGTGTATATTACGGGTTGCACTGTTGTGTGTTGTTGGGTACTGGCACTTTCTTACTGGTTAACCATTGTTTCCGTAGGGTAATCACGAAAGACCTCTCGACTTTTGTTTTTACCGTTCCACATATGTATGATACACTCTTCATTGTTCTCTAAACTGGTCTTTTTTTACTCAACCTCTGTTAGTCTAGAGTCTTTCTTCTATTAGTGACTTTGTCTTTTTCTCTTCCCTCGGCAATTATTGTTCAGTACCGCTGGTCCCTTTCGATGGACCTTTTTTTAGCGGTTGGTGTGTCTCCGTGTTTACTAACCTCTCCGATTTGGTAGTACTTCTTGCCGGTTTAAGTTGTTATATTCTCTTGTCATATGGTCGACGAGCACAAAATAGTGCTATAGTAGCGACGAAGAGTAAAAAAAAGAGTAAAAAAAGGAGTAAAAAAAAGAGTAAAGACTTCTTTTTTTAACTCTTTTTCCTTCAACTGCTTTCCTTTAGTTCTGTTTCTTTAGTCCTTTTGTGATACTCCTTTCCTTCTTACTTTAAGCTATTTAGGGTCACAGATGCTCGGTTTTCTGTTTTAAGCGAGCTTCTCCGTTATGCCACATTGTTTTAAAAAAAAAGATAGTATCATTAACCAAAAGGAGTACGAAATGACTTCTGTGTGGACCTCTTTCTTTTTGGAGACGTATATACAAAGAATATAGGTACACTACAAAAAGGACTAAAAAAAGAGTAAAAAAGGAGTAAAAAAAGAGTAAAAGAAGAGTAACAAAAACTGTAAAAAAGAGGACAGACGAAATATCACATGAGTAAAAATTAGAGTACGTAAAAAAGAAATAGTACGTGGTTAAAAAAGAGAAAAAGAGAGTAAAAAAAAGAGTAAAAAAAGAAAGTAAAAAAAGTGAAAAAAAAGAGTACACCAAAAGAGCTCAATTTTACTCTTTTTATACTCTGTGGGTGGTGGTCTACTCACTCTTCTCTAAATTACTCTTTTTTACTCTTTAATTCCCGGCGGGCGATATTTATCGAGAGCGTCGGCAATCCTAAGGTCCTTTTGTAAACTCCTTGTTGGGGTTCTTACTCGGTCGTGAGTGTTGTAAAACATTCCTCAATTGCTCTCTCTGACACATCTGTCTTTTTTACGAAACAACGTTTTTTGTCGTATCTTACTAAATTCTTTCCAATGTTCCTTAGTTTTTACACGTCGCTTCCTCAACGTGAATGATGCCTTCACATCCAGATTATAACCTCCCCGACGATAATCCGTACCTCAACTCGTCTCGCAGGGTTTAGTTATAACGCGGTTATGTTGTTCTAAGATTTATTGCGGGTGACGGCCGAAACAAACTGCATGCGTATATTTTCTCCCTCTGTCACGGTGGTTGTTTACAATTATACGTTTACTATCTGATGCTGTTCGTCCTTGTGGACGTGGGTTTCAATGGTGTTTGGGCCTTGCTCTGTTGGTGCAAGTTGTTGTACATTTCCCTCTTAGTGGTTGCTGTTGTTTATATCTTTTTGCATTTGTATATACATATTACTATTATTTTTATACTTCTTATATTTTTTGTAACTCACTTTTTATTTTTACTCATTTTATTATTGGAGAAAAAAGAGTAAAAAAGAGAATAAAAAACTCATTTTTATTATTACTATTCACTTGTTTTCACTGTTTTTTTATCTTATAACGCACTGCGATGATGCAAAACTTTTATTTTACAATAATATATATGGGCTTTTTTACATTATCTCTTATTGTAATTACTTAAGTTTTTTTTTAACTCTTTTTACAACTAAATAAATCTTATTTTAATACTACTTTTTATATAACGATGCGCAATCCATTTTACTCTTCTTTATTTATAATAATATCTTCTTTTTTCAATTTTACATAATTTTTTATTACTTTGTTATAACTACTTTTATTATTATTGCAGGAAAAAGAGAAGAGTAAAAAAAATGAGTAAAAAAGAGAGGATAATAATAAAAAAATAGTAGATATTTTTTTACTCTTTCTTATAATTATGTATACTTCTTTTTATTAATTATTAAACTCTTTTAATATTAAGTTTGCTTATTAACCTAATAAAATAAAAGTAAGTAAAAAAAAGAGTAAAAATAATAAGTGAAGTGAAAAAAGAAGTAAAAAAAAGAGATAGAAAGAAAAGAGTGAAAAAAAAGAGTAAAAACGTCTTTATTTGGTTTGTTATATACTCATTTTATTATGTATAGGCCCTCATTTTTTGGTGGGGTACGGCTTTTATACACTTTAATGTTTTTTTAGGCGGTTTTAAGGGTTAACACCGATCTACATTGTTGGTGAAGAAACAGTGGTCAAGCAGGAAAAGAATTATTCCATACATCAAAGAGTTTTCACTTCCTTCGACTGCGACGTTCATTGCAAAATTCTGAGAGGAATTTGCGCTCTGTATATCACCTTCCACTCTATCTTTTTAGCAAATATTTAATTATCTTGCTAACTATCACTTATTTAATATTACTCGAGTGTAAAATTTTATTTAGAGATCTATATAAATATTACAATCTTATTTACTTTTATTTATAGTTTATATTAATTCTTTATTCTTCTCTAGAGCAATTGGTACTTTACCCAAATGCAACTGATGACGCATATATTTCTTTTTTATATTACTTCATAACTTCTCTTGACTTGTTCTTAGACGCTTTCTCAGATAAGTTACATAATACTACTTATATAATTCTATTATTACTTATTATGTTTATATCTGGTTTTCACGCAATAAATTTTTTTCTACTCATCTCGTGTATTGTTTAAACTTTTAAGGAAAAGTATGCATCAAGAATCGTCTCTCTTACTCACGTCCTCCTTCAGATTCTACTTGCATTCACAAAATGAAATCCATTCCCATCACTGTGATGCTCTGAAAATAAGAACGACATACAAAACTGACGAAGAGAGATTAGGAGAAAGTTATGCTTATATAAGAAAACGTCAAGAGCAGGAGAATTATTCTATATGTATCATAATATCATGTTGATGATTTATACAGTTATCTATTTCATTATATACTAGATTATATTATTATTAATTTGATATGAAAATTTTTTTACTCTTTTATTTTACTTTTTTTTCTTCTTATTTTTGCAAATTGCTAGCAAGTTAAGTTTGTGAATAGAAGAATAAAGAGTTAAAAAAAATAGTATAGATAAATAAATAAATAAGAATGATTTAATTTTTTACTATATCTTTTTTTATCTAATCTTTTAACTTAACTTTTTTTAACTTATTATTCTTACTCTTTTATTTTTAAACCTCTTTGTTTTTACTTTATTTTAAACTTTTTTGATTATCTTAAAAATTATGATGATATAAAATGTAGAGTTAAAAATAGAGAGGATAAATAAATATGTAAAAAAAGAGCTTAGTTTTTATTACTGTTTTATTCTTCTTTTTTTTTAATGTAGAGTGAGAAAAAAAGAGTGATAAAATACAAAAAATGTAACAAAAGAGGTTAAAAAAAGAGTAAAAATAAATTAGTTTAGAGAAGAAGTAAAAAAAAATTATAGATAATAGAAGTAATAGTAAAAAAAGCAGTAAAAAATATAATACGACAGGTTTAGATAAAAAGATTAATAAAAAAATTGTAGCAAGAAGTAAATATAACCCGAATAAAATAAAAGAGTACTATTTCTACTGTTTTCCTATCTCACTTATTTAAAATTACTTAACAAAAAATAATAATTTAAATTATTAAATTTTAATATATTTTAACTTACTTACTTTTAGGCGGTGCGTTATATTTTACTTAAACATTATTCTTTACATACTAGGTTATAATATTAAATCATTATACTTGCTAATATTTGCACTTTTCACAGAATAATATCACAATATTATTTTACTCGTTAATTTTGATAAATAATTATTTATTTTTATAACTCTTTTTTATTATTAACTACTTATTATTAAACTATGTACTTATTTTTATATCATTACTGTTTTTACAACTTATGCTGAGATTTAGAGATTAAAAGAAAGGCGTTAATAAAAAGAGTAAAACATAAGAGTAAAAAAACGCCTTATTTTTTTAAATTATAGAATTCTTTTTACTTCTTTTTTATCTGGGTTACTGGGGGGAGTGTGAATTCCCTCCTTTCTTTATCTTTCTTATTTTTTTTTTACACGAGCTCTCTACTGGCGATATACTTTTATTATTTAACTGTGTTTATTAATACTGTCCGATCTCTTTTTTACCCCCTTTCGGTTATCTATATCTAATATCATTTTTTTGACTTTCTCTATTTTAATTACGTGCGATAAATTCTATTTAGAGTATGAGAAGAGGTATAAATAGAGGATATATGAGAGAGATGATAAAAAATAGAGTAAAAAAAAAACTCTATTTATTTTATATTATATTTCTCTATTTTTCCAATTGCCTTAGAACTTCTTATAATGTTACGTCTACTTGGATATTTTAATCTCATATTGAAAATAAAAATATATATACTTAATATATTAATATTATTATTACTCTTTTTTTAACTCTTTTTTTACTCTTGTTTACTCTTTTTTACTCTTATTTTTTAGGGTAAAAAAAAAGGAGTAAAAAAAAAGAAAAAGGCAAGAAGGGGGGTTTTTAAAAAAGAGTAAAAAAAAAGAGTAAACAAAGAAGTAGAAAAATTTTTTTTTTGACAATCTTTTTTTTTAACTCTTTTTTTTACATTTTAACCTCCCATATTTTTAATCTTTTTTTTAACTAAACATTACAAACAGTAAAAAAAGTAAAAAAAAGAGTAAAAAAGGTAAAAATAAGTGTAAAAAATAGTAAAAAAAAGAGTTAAAAAAAAAAAGTTTTTTTACTGCTTTTTACTTTTTTTTTTTTTTTTTTATACTACTATTCTTCTTTTTTTTACTCTTTTTTTTACTCCTAAAAAAAGAATAAGATAAAGAGTAAAGTAAAGGTAAATAATAATCATAAGTAAAACAAAAAGGCGTAAAAAATGCTAAATAAAAAAGCAAGAAAATAAGAGAAAAAGAGTAAAAAAAAGAGTAAAAAAAGAGTAAAAAAAGAGTAAAAAAAAAGAGTAAAATAAGAAAGAAAAAAAAAAGAGGGGGAGGGGGAGGGGGAAGGGGTGGTTTAAAAAAAAAGGATAAAAAAAAGATTTTTTTACTAATTTTTTTTGGTGGTCTCCTAATTTATTTGTTAATATATAATTTGGACCTATTTTCAAATTTTACTGGCTCCCTGCACACTCTGATGGAGTTTTTTATATTTTGATAAAATTTTACGGAGATCAAATTACCAAAGGTAATAACTCATATCAAAATATATTATCTGGTAGACAAATTACAAGAGTTGAGTAAATAATATAAAGTAAAAAGAAGAGTAAATTTAAGTTTAAAAATATCATAGGCATTGCTATGCTTCAATAAGATCCAATAAGTACAATGGTAAAAAATACTTAAAGTATGTTATTAATATAAGCAAATAAAGTTTTCCACAATATAAGCCAGTTGCTAGTACCACACAAATGGCGCTGTGTATTTCGGTGCCCAGATCTACAAGTTCCCTCATTATAAATAGAAAACCATGCAACCAGACGGAGTTATCAGACCGAGGGTTAATGTATTACCTAAAATGAAAAGATAAAATGTTTAATAATTAGTTTATATTTATAATAATGAATAAAATAACTGAATTTTAAAATAAAAAAGTGAAAACTCTGGGTGAACTCATGACTCAACTGTGTTTTATTTTTTCCCAGGGTTGCTAATCGGCCATGGCTGGGTGTAGGCGCGTGTGGGCTAGTCCTGATAGCCGTAGTTCATCATTTTTGTGGTCAGAATTCTATTTTTTGGCAGAGTTCTATTTGTCATCAATTTTCTAATTTTGGAAGAAATTCTATTTTGTGCTTAATCGTGGACTTGACCTGCAAACATAGTTTTTAATTTCCGCCATTTTTGGTTGCATGATCCACTTATTTGTTTTTGAATGATGAATCATATCACACTTACTATTTGAAACCTATTTCCTTTCTGCCCTTTGGTTAATCACCCTTTCGGTTGGACTTAGCTTAAATCTGTGTGCTTTTATTAACCGTCAATGAAAAATCGTTGTTTGATATATCTGAAGTAAAGAAAGAAACATTAAATGAAAGTTAGTTATAATAAGAAGGTTTTTAAACATTGAATTCTTTTTAAAAAACTTATATTAATTATTAGAGACCTGTTAGAATATCTTTACCTTCAGTAAATTTACGAATTGGGTCTACTCTGTCATTAAATTTGTCTTGAGCAATATATTAAGAAATATATTTCCCATTTTACTCCTTGTTCGTCTGTAACTGTTCTTATCTATTGTTACACTTATCTTACAAAATTACTCCCCAACTCTACCTGTGTGTTCATACTATAACTAGGGTTAGTTCCTATGTATATTGGAATAATTGTATTGTATGAAGATTTATGACTTTAGTGTATGTGTAAATTGTAAAGTTTCCAAAGTTTTTGCTAGATAATGTTTCATTAAAAAATTAAAAAAAACAGAGAAGAGAGTTTATTAACGCCCAATACATGTAAGAGTCATATTAAAATAAGATATGTAGAGTTGTATGGGCAAAAGGCGAATAGTAAATAAGCGTTTGGAATGGAGCCGCTCACCTTCGACAGTCTACATAGGGGACGTGGTCGGAATTGAGTTATTTGACTAGGTCGGAGACAAATACCCACCCCGTAATGTCGAAGCCTATGGTAAGAGAAGAGGTGTCGGAAGTACCGTCTGCTGCTCTTCTCTTATTAGCTTGGTCACAGGTAAAATATATTTATTTGTCAGTATATAAAGGTTTTCTAAAACTCATGAATTTAAATAAATATAAAAACATGAGTAGATAGGTAAGAATAACCTTTTTAGATTAGTTTCGGTATAACCTTTTATTCAGTATATAATATTATTATAAATATCAATATATATATATAATTAATATATCACATATAGTATATATAAAATTGTATACTTTAATATATTTTTAATATACTTATTATATATACTATATATAATATTATATATATAATATATATATTTTATTTATTATATGTAATAGGCGTACTCAGTTACTACTAATCTTAGATTACTTGTATTGACCTAGGTATCTTTTATTTATTAACTATAATTGTATATTTATTATATTCTATTTAGGTGGTTAAGTACGACACCACATTTGTACCGTTATGCCATGAGACATCACTCAATATGGGGTCCAATTTGTTGTAGAATATAGGTCTAACCGTAATCTCCGGCTCAAATGCACTATATTACTACAAGAAATACCTTATCGGGGTGATACACCTGTAATACTACCCTGGTATATTTGAGATGACCCGAACAAGAGTGGAACCATTAATTGCTTTTTCTTTGTCCGCCGTGCGTTTACATTGTTTTTGTAGTTAGATTTTTATGTGACCTTCGTTTCACATCACTTTAGCGTATCTTTAATGTGATTTTTCTTGTACAATCCGCTTAGGTTTTAATCTGTATAAATAGTTTAATATAATCTTATATATGACAGTTAAGAGAAATATTATTCATAAATATGTAAATAGATTCCTTTCTTTATTTATCTTTTCAGAATTATAATTAAAATAATAATGATTGCTGTATAACTAATTAAGACAGAGAGCACTTAAGTCCTGTATTTCAATAAGTGACATTTATCATATAACACTTGATCAAAGTTTAAATAAATATAATTAATCAAAAAAATGCATAAATAATACATAAAAAGTGATAGCTGTTATGTATATTTCGCCCAGTCTCGAATGACTAATCCCTGTATTTAATGCTAATTTCGCCTGAAACACTGCCATCCGCATCCCAGAGTTGTTGCAAATCGATAATGACATTCAAATAATCATCACCAAAGGTAATAAATAGATTATTAATTTCTCCCGAGAAGCTACCTTGAGTTTTTTCAAGAATCGCCTAAGACTAATATATAATGAATGTTTTTCCATATGTATATATCAAATCACTTATATCCTCAAAGTAATACTAGGAGAGTCTGCCCAGGAAACTGCATTATCAGTCCACTTACATATCTTAAACACCCTTCAAATCTTTTAAATTCAGTCTTAGCTTGTAATGCTTTAAAGGATCACACAAACAGATCTCACAGGTTGCTGAATATCCCTTACACCTTTCAATCATTTTGAATTCAGTGAGGGAATATATATCTATTTTCAACAGCTTAAGATGATCACGTCAGCTCGTCTAACTAAGCTCGAAAGTAATGAGTAAATTCTTTGATAATCACAGCAATTAGTAAGCAAGATATCAGGAAATGAACAATGTGCACGAGTTGCGTTTGAAATGCTAATCTCAAAAATTCCCGTGGGTTATCTGTACAAGTCTGTACTGACCTAACAGAATTGTTCCGAAACGGAAGGTCAATGACGCTTGTGAAGATGTATGTAAGGCAATAGGCACGCTGCCTGTAATCTTATTTATTTGCGAACAGACATCGTGTATATGCTATATTTGTTAGTGTTTAGTTGTTTGTTAGTATGTACAAGCAAGTATTTGTCTTATGTTTTAGTATCGTAAACCTAAATACCGGTGGGTAAGAGTGCCTATGAAATAGTTATAGGTACATTAAGTCCGAGCTATTCCTCTGAGGAATAGCTGCTCGATCATTCATTATCACACGCTCAGCAATGCTAGTTTAGTATTTGTTTGCTTTGTTTTGCAAGAAAACGCATCTCTGGGGTGACTTTAAGTTTGCACAACTCACCTCCGGTCAAGGTGAGCGGAGCTTCCAATAACAGGATGCAAGAGAACAATTAGATCATCTTATTAGCTTTTTCTAGCTCAATTATGTTTGCATACCATCAGAGATGTTACAAGATCAGAAGAATGGCGGCTTCGTCACTCACATCGTAAAATTGTGAATAAATGTTTTTGGTGTAGTTTGTCCCATTTGGAAGGTAAATGTCTGGGTATGTTGGAAATTCTCCTCTATCCTGTGACCACTCTGATACAATTGTGGTCATATTTCTGAAAACTCTCATTGGTAATCCGTACATCTCGTGGATGGAACCAAACAGTCTACATCCCGTGGAGTAATAATAATCTGTTGAAGAAAATATCAATTTGACTCCTCTAGAAGTAAAGAAAACAGGAGGAGAACCAATATCGAAATGAATACAGTTCTCTCTATGTTGTGAGCTGTTAATAGTTATTCGATATTAGTATACGGAAAGTCTGTGTCTATTAATGTCATATAATCATAGGTGCACAACAGTAACATTTCAATTGCATATCCCGTTAATGTCCTGAAATAAGCCATGTGTTTTTATACGCACTTCTGATCTCCATTGTACCCAATGACTTATAAATGATATTAGCTTACTAGTATGAAAAGCCAGTCCTTTTTCTACTCACTGTCCCGAGTCTATAGTTCACAGATAACAATATGTATTGCTGATGATGAAAGTCAGTGCTTTTAAAGTGGAAATTGAGGTGCCCTGTTGTTGAAATAAGAATAGGTCAAAGTTCCTTCTCTTTCAACCTGGCTTGAAGAATACTTCACTCTTAGAATATAAAATTTTCTTATTACCCTTTTGCTAAAGAGTTGTACGAGTAAGATCTCTTTGAGGAAGTCATGGTTGAAAGGAGAGCCTGTACTGATGTGTAAGTAAATATAACTCTATCTTCAAATCAGACTCCAGTACCGAATACTCTGCATCGAAGATTTAGCGTGTTAGTGCTAAAGTTTAATTGCGATAATCAAGAAAACTTACTTGTTGATGGATAGTGTCCTCGTATGCTGTTTGAATCTCGAAATTTATTTTTCATCATAATTATTTATCAATGTGCTTCTGTGCTTGACAGCGCGAACTGGAAACTAGCCTAAAGCTAAGTAAACAGAGAATTTTGTTTCAATATTTGGTCTTAATTGACGTATAAATTGCTTCCCTGTCCCATTGACTTTAGTAATACAAAATATATTACGTGAGTATATACGATTCGTAATCTAGACATATTATTCCGCTTGTACGCATAATATTATCATTAGATGAGAAAAGAATTCTAAGTTTGTTGATTGCACCATCATCTATTTTGTTTTTACACTTCAGAATTCCTACTGAAGAAGATAGTTAGTAAGGAGCGTTTGGCGCCGCTGAGCAGACAACTGGAGCTGATAGCTATTGTCTCTAGCTTAGTAAATTAGGTACGGCAGGAATATGGTTCTAAAATAGTAACCCACTTCGTAGATCCCGAAAGACCGTTAAAGCCTCCCAATGGCTTGCGAATATTAGGGGTCATTACTTCCTTTCCACTACGCGTGCCCTTGCATGAAAAATGGTTTGGCTGTGTATTATACCTCTAGCTCCATCTTGATATAACGACAGTATATATAAGCATGCACGCGCGAGAAAATATCTTTGCTATATCTTTCTAACCAAGAGCCTCTTCGTCTTCTAAGTCTTCTTTTCCTTGGCACCTCTTTCATATCTCTTGGTTTGTTGGGATCTGCGCGAGGGAAGGGGGGCATCTTGGATATTAGAATCTGAAATCAAAAACTGAAATGCATTATTGGCTAATCGTGTATAATTTTTCCGTATGGCCCTGCTGCATTCATGATATGGCGTGCAGCTTGCACTCTGATCGGATAAATCTTACTCTTTTAGGATAGAAAAATTTACTTGTGAATTGGGTCTCTTGCATGAATAACCAAATTGTCTGGTAGTATTTTCCCCCTTTTTATGACGTGCTTCTAAAGATAGTTTATATATTTTATAGTTCGATATAATTTATAATTCACCCATACATATCGATATGTAGTATCTTTTCCATATATTTGTTAATTCTTAGAATCGAACTGGCTGAATAATCCCGTAAAAAAGGGATTGGTGATTTTATTGTATTGAAGGGAAACTTGTAACGATCTGAATAGGCGGGATATGAACAGAGCGGCGGAAGCGTGCCTAGAGAAATATTGGTGAAAACTTGCAATTGCATGAATTTTTGTCATTTTATGTAACTATAGATTAAAACCCTCGATACTATTCATGGGCGGTTATATAAGTTTTTCCAACTCAGTGTCATTACGTAATAAGTGGTTACGGCCCTAGAACTATGTCCTCTTTATCTGTATAATGTGTCTTAACGAATTAAATTAAATTTCTTTTCTATATTAAGTTCACACTAAGAATGGAGGAAAAACGGTAGGACGATAGTTTAATGGTTTTTTGTAATGATTTAAAAGTTCGAAGTGGCTTTTGTCTCCTCAGTTTTTACAAATTCGTTACAAATTTGTAAGAAGTAGACTTTGAAAACGATCGCTACGCAGTATTTAGGGATTCAATAAGGTTGTTCCGCAAAATCACTTATAAAAAATAAATATATATATGAATTAAGAATGTAAGGACTACCGCAGGCTATATTATTAAAAACCAAAGTTTTTGCCAACGCACTAGGTATGAGTTTTAATATAACTAGATTCTAATTGAACTAAAATAGCGTAAATATAAAATCTATAGTTAGGTGGATATTACATAAGGAGCTCACACTTAATATTAGACCTTAATGGTTACTATAAACTAGTATCTTTGAGTGGATCTCTACACGTATTTTTACAGATAGTTGAAGCAAATCAATTATCTTTGTATATATAGCAGGATGTGCTTAATATTAATACCAGCTCTCCTAAAGAAAAAACTAAGACAAATACGTGTGGGGGGGTATTCATTCATTTTCGCTCTCCGACTGTAATTTCTTTTAGTTTGCTGATACCTATTTTCCTTTCAGCTTAAGTTTATTCGGGAACTTACACCTATTAGGCCTTCCTTACTTTGGTGTCTGTTTGTTTCAAATTTATTGGTATAAAATAAATATCTACAAATATTATTATTAGTAGAAAACATCTTAAATTTAAAATTACAGGTTGCGGCGAGTCTTATGTAGTTTAGTGGGGCGGGGACTGGTAGAGGGGTGTGTAAATGGAAGGGTTTGTTCTTCATTATTTTTGTTAGTTATTTGTTTATATGCATGTGGCGTTTAGGAGAGAAATCTTTATTGACTTATCGGTTATTAATAGATGGTCATTACTATGCTTCCTCGTTCGAAATATGTTGCCTTTTCATGTTATGGAATCTAATTAAGGATATATAGATGTTATCTACTAATATCAGTTATATTTCTATATTCCAGCCTTAGATTCTTAGTATGTTAGTTTTTATAAAATTTAAATACATATTTTGAAAAACTTATATTTCATAATATAGGTTATGATAATTATTTGTTGAATATTACTATTGGAGCACCATTGACCATGACACTCTGAACGATGAGTTTTTATGTTGAAATCGGATATTCATACCATGTGAAATTCATACCAAAGACTTAACCACAGGTAGCTATAATATCGAAAAACTAACATTAAAATTTATACATTAACCTTAATATGATTTATTTATTTTATTTAATTACAAATGACAAATACTTAAGTAGTTATTATTAATATAGCAAATAATATTTCCCATATTCCCAGTTGCTCTCCGCGCTGTATCTTCGTCCAGATCCTATAGTTCTCTTCTTATTAAATATACAGTAACCCTCTCAGATACGGCTTTATCAGACCAGTGTATAGTATACTATATGAAGATAAATAAATGGTTCGATATATATTTTCGAAGCATTGGAATCGATTAAAATAACTAATTTAAAAGATATTTAAATAAATAAACTGGTGAATCTCATATTGATCTCACACTGTGTTTTTTATGTTTTCCCAGGTCAGTATCGGCGGCTATCCTATATGCCGATTCTATTTTGAGTGGACTAGAATTCTCATTTTTTGGCAGATGTTCTATTTTGTCAGTATCATGTTTTCTATCTTATTGGAAAGATAACTTCCGTGCTTAATTCGTGGACTTTTGACCTGCAAACATAGTTTTTACTTTTCCTCTTCTTTTGGTTGAGATCATATGTTTTTGATGAGAAACATGCCCAGTACCCTTTACTATTTATGCCTCTTTTCCTGGCCCTTGGTTATTACTTTGGGTTGGACTTAGCTGGAAATTATTTGGCCATTCTTTGAATTCCGCTCATGAAAAGTGAGTTGAATTGATTAAATTTGGAACATTAAAGAAACATACCACATCAAGAGATGCTATATAATCAGAATTGCGGAATTCTTTTCACTATATTGTACAAGTACTGTTAAAAAATTTACTCAGTAAAATAAATTCGATTGTTCTACTGTTCATTTAAATTGTTGTACTAATTAAGAATTATTTCCCCATTACTCCCTATGTTCTCGACTGATTCTTATCATATGTTACACGTTCTAACAAAATTACTAACCAACCTACACATTTTAGAAACTAGGTGTAGTTCCTTGTAATTTGAATAATTGTATTGTATGAAGATTTAAGACTTATGTAATGTAAAGTGTTCAACAGAGTTTTGTGATAATTGTCCATTAAAATTAAAAACTAACCAGGTGTTTATTAACCCCCTCTAAGTCCAACTTACACTAGTTATAGTATGCATAAGGCTGAAAGTAATGTTTGATGAGCCGCTGCACTCTTTCGACAAGTCTACATAGGGTGACGTTGGTGAATGAGGAGGCTAGGTGCCGGAGAACAAAATACTCCCCGGTAACGCGAAGCTTATCGGGTAACGAGAAGAGGTTGTCGCGGAAGTACTGTCTGCTGTTTCTCTTAGCTTTTGAATCATTCAGGTAAAATATACTATTTATTTGTCATTGTAAAATTACAATTTTCTGTTTTCTAAACTCAGTGAATTTAAATATTTAACATGGTAGAATAGGTAAAATTTCCTTTGTAGATTAGGTTTCGGTATATCAGATAAATATATATATAATAGTATTATATATATAAATATTGATAACATATTATATATTATATTAATTTAATAATATTATATAATACTATATATATAATATATATATATATATATTATATATATTTATATTATAAATATCAATAATATATATATATATAATATTATTTATATATATCTATATATATATAATATATATATATATATTTATATATATTATATATAGTATATATAATTTGTAATAAATATAAGTTTATTATACAAATATATAATGATATATATAACTTATAAGTATATAATATATTATATAGTAGTAAGTATAGACGTATTTTATATATATATTATTATCAATAATATATTATAATATATTTTATTATATATTATAATATAGCTTATTAATAATATATAATTATATATATATATATATATATATATATATATAATATATATAATATTTATATATAATAATATCTAAGGAGTAACGAGTCCGTAGTATAAGGGTCATCCGTATTTCTAGAACATTCTACAACTATTGGTTGATCCTGGAATTTGATCTCTCCCTTACATATAGTATATATATATATATATATATTATATATATATATATATATATATAAACTAGTTATTATTATTATTACTTATAATTATATATATATATTATATATCATAGAGAGAGAGAGAGAGAGATGACGAGAGAGACGAGAGAGAGCACGAGTAGTTTAATAAGTTACTGGAGTCGCCACTGATATAATATATATATAAATTATATATAAGTATATATTATTATTATATATTATAGTATATATATATAATAATATATATATATATAATAGTATATAATATTATATATAAATATATATATTATATTTATATATATTAAATAAGGTGATGAATCAGTGTGGTACGGTTCGATTTTTTCATTCTCGTGCTCTATGGGTCGCATCCGTTTCAAATTTGGTATACAAATAGGTAGTGGTGTCAAATCGTCACTGAAGAGGTTACGTATGGGGTGCATCTCACGAAGGGGGAAGCAACCCTTTAAAGTTTTAAAATGCTCTTTATGGCGAGTTAGATAGGTTGTAATCCTCTCAAATTTGGTTTACTTATTGTGGGGGATGTTGCCTCGTCGTAGATGAGGTTACGTTAACCTGCACATCCCGTAATGAGGTGTTGTCTCTCCTTAAATGTTGTTTTTCTGGCTAGGGCCCTATATAATAATAAGTTTTTTGGTGTGAGGCAAAGTTTTAAGATTTTTATGGTTCGATTCTTTATAAGCTAATGTGAAATCCAAGTCATGTTTTCAGTTGACTTGAGAATTTCCAATACATTGATGGATGTTGACGTTTGATAAATCAAATTAGTGGTTTCTAATTTTGGTGAGAACCGTTTTGGATCTCGAAACCATCAAAACCATCATTAATCAAAATCATGTCAGCCATTCACTTGGATTTTCCCTAACTTCTATAGATTCTGACACTTGATGTGTCAAATTACAAGTTCCCAATGCTTGGGAATCAGATTACAAGGTCGACAAAATCGATTCGAAAATTTGATCAACCAAGTGATATCAGCAGGTGACTTGGTAAAGGCTCCCAACTTCGGAGGAGTTTTGATCTTATGGATCAATGAAAATTTTGGCGAGACCGTATTCAGAGGTTCTGGAGCTTTTTCAAAGGTAGAAAATCCAAATCATGCCGAAAGTTTACTTGGGAGTTTATAATACAGAGCTAGATTTTGACACTTAATGTGTCAAAGTTCAGGTTTCTAAGGTCGGTGAGACCGATTTTGAGATCAGAATAACCTCTGAGATTTTGGAAGTGCCGGAGCACTGAGTGGGAGATAAAGCCGCATTAGGAGTCAAAAACGAAGTAGAAATCTTGAAATATGCATAAAATAACTCCAAATAAGGTATCTGTTTTTATGTGTTTACAATTGCGTAAACCAAGATCATGCTAAAGTGTCTAAGCACCCCCCGCAGCGGTTCCAACCGAAAATCACAGAGTGCGAGACAGAGGAAGAAAAAGAAAGACGTTATGGTATATACTATAGGTTTTTATTATACTATTTATTATATATATAATTATTTTATTATTATATATATATATATATATATAATATAATTTTATTATATATATATATATATAAATTTTCTTTAATTTATTGTATTATATCGTATTATTTATATTATAATATAATTATAGTATTTTAATATTATTTTAGTTTTATATATTATATATATATATATAATATATATATCAATAACTATATACGTATATATATTATATATTATATATTATATATTATATATATATATAGTCATTATATTTATGTATATAATAATATATGTTATATTATATTAACTATAATATATATATAATTAATAGTATTATATATATATAATTTATATATATATATTAATAGTATTAATTATATATATTTATATTATATAAATAATGGAAGAAAAATTTATATATATGTTATTTATATCTATATATGTGTATATAAGGGGTATTATATATAAGTTATGATTTATATAGTATGAGGTAGTATTATATAAGTATAGTAGTTAGATTGCGTGCGTAAATGGACTAGATATATATAGTATTTTAGGATTATAGAGTTATTATGGTAAAGCGGATGGTGATGTAGTTTGTAGATTAGGGTTGTTAGAGGATTTTATGTTGTACGTTGTATATGAAGTGAGTCTAGAGTATTATATAGTAGGATAGTATAGTATATATATCCAGGTGTGTGAACATGATGTTGGTAACAAACTGCTCTGGATTTTTTCTGAAAAATTTGTCTAAGTAAAAAAATGTATCACATTATAGAAAAAGTTAAAGTTAGAGTTAAGTTGTTTAAGAAAATTGCTTGCGGCATAGCTGGTCTGGAATTATGCCAGAGAGCTTGTCGCTAAAGCTAATTGTATTTTGAAAATTTGAGCTAAACTTAGGCTTTCTGAGTAGGACAGGGTATGTTTTGATACTTCGAGTTAAAAATTTTTTTTAGAAAAATATCACTGCAGTACAGTTTCTACGTCCATTTCCAATATATATATCTATATATATATATAGATATATATATATATATATATAATATATATAATAATATATATATATATATATAATAGTATATATATATATATGCATATGTATAGTATACATAGATTGAAAGTGGTTTTGTAAATAAGGTTGAGTTAGTATAGCCGGAATATATAAAAATGTATATGCATTCAGCATATATATAAGGAATATTAGCTAGGTATAGTATGGGGGGTAGTAGAGATAGGGGTTGATAGGACTAATTAGTAGGTAGGAGTATTATGGGTTATAAGTAGTAAAAGTAGTATATTGATAGGTATATATACTATAATTCGATTCCTCATGAGTAGCCTTGGAGTTATAAAAAAAACATGTGATTCGTTTTTTTAAAAAAAAGCCCCCAAGAGGCCAAAGATTAGTGTTTGTTGTCGTTTTTTGTCTCTTTTTCTTTAAAATTCACTTATTTTATTCAGTAGATAGGTTGAAGTCTTTTTTACGGTATTGTAGGCATCTAAATACGAGGTTAGGTATAGATAGCTGGTTTAATTGGGCAGGGCGGGTTTGAAGAGGCATCATCAATACCATTAATGAGAACGTAGAGTTTAGTACTTAATAAGGAAGTTGTATTAGTGCTCTAGGGCAATTATAATTTAAGTACATTTGGCTGAATCGTGAGTTATGAATTGATTTAGGACTATTATGCATTAGAAATTATTTTATATATTGAGTGATTATATATTATGACATTTAGATTTTATTATTTATATATTACTATATTGACTGATATTATTATATTATACACTAGAGCTATTATTTAGTATATTTTATCAGGTACTGTTCGGTAGTATAATATAGCTATCATTATACTGTGTTATTTGATCATTAGTAATATATATATGTATGAGTATATAGTATGAGTTGAGTTGTAATTGTATGATTCGGTGATTGATGTAGTTGATGTATAGAGTACTTATTCTATATTTATGGTATTATTATTATGATAGATATTTATATCATAGCTCGGGTTCACGGTTAGTTAGATCAAAAAAATATTTTTTACCATATAATATATGGTATCTATATTTATATGAAACATATTATATCTTAGATCATTATTATATAAATAGTATGTACGTACTACTAGTTCATTAGTATATAGAAAAGTATCAGGTTTTCTGTATATTAATACTAGGATGTATATATTGTAGCGTGGGGGTATATACGTTAATAGATCAGGTATTTAGTTTAGAGTATTTACTGTACTTATATGTGATTAGTATCTATAGGATATTAGTACTCAGTGAAGTATGTATATTGGAGTAGGTATAGTAGTAGTGAGGAGCCTTCATCTAGCTATTCTCGCCGCAATACTGGTGGTAAGGTGCGTGAAGTAGGCATCGTGAAAGAAAAGCAGTAGAAGAATATGACTAAGAGTCGAAAATGAAAGTCCCAGGCCTTTACCACCCTTCCTCCTCTGTAGCATTGAATTAGAGGGGAGCTCGTCCCGCAGTCGAGAGAAATCCTACCTATGACGCTTCACGGGAACGGACTGCGACGGGGAGCTCAGCAATCGGGAAAGTCGTCAGTGTAGAGCAGTGGCTGCCCAACCCGTTGCGGCGCGGGCTAATTCATGTTGCTCGCGATGACCGTCTAATGTCTGCTTCGCGAGCTCGCGTAATCAGATTTAGTCACGTATATTAAAAAATTATAATAGTTACAGA
>JABUQX010023557.1:0-31884 GCA_015478945.1 Trachelipus rathkii
CTCCAACAGGTTAGATCTGCCCTCAGAGAGAGATATATATAATACAAAAAGATTTTTTAATTTATTTCAATAATATACAACAAGTTTAATTTCATCCATTTTAATTAGATAAAAACCAACACTTATAGTAAGAGCTATATTGCTAGATATAGCAATATCACAAAAGAGTTTATGAATTATAGTTTTATGTAACAGGATGTTTTATATAGAATAGTCTATGTACCAGTTTAATGTATAAAAGTGTTATACTAAAATTTTTTACTTAGTATACTTAGATACCGTTTTATTATTATCGAATGTGTCTCTTGTATAAGTATTTGGTATGATAGTGATATGTGTAAGTGTTTTAATTTTATAGATTGAGTGAATATTACGTAAAGTTTTGTAATACATATTAATTAGTAAAAGTTTTATTATATTTAAGTTATATATCAAGTTTATGCTATAAGTTTTAAATAGCTATAGTTACATTAAAGTTATGTAGAAGTTAAGGGTTTGATATATATAGTTTTGAATGTAAAGTTATATGAAGATGTTTACTATGTATAAGTATTATTTATACTAAGTTTTTATAAAGGCTATGTAAAGTTTATATAAAGTTTATTTAAATAGTTTATATTACAAATTTTTGCTCTAAAGTTTAATATATATTTCTTTATGTCAGGTTTAATAATTACAGCATTATTTTATGTTTTATGTAAAGTTTATGATACAATCTCTTCTTAATCGTTAAGTAATAAGGATTCTTTTAAAGTGTAAAGTTTATATAATAGTCAGGGACTAAAAGTTTTTTATGTAAAGTTTTAATATATAATTATCGTTTTATAAATACGTTTATATAACTTCCAAGTTTTCATGTAAAGTTCTTGTATTAATTTATGTTCAATTTTATATATATTAGTTTGTTATAAAAGCAATTGTAAAAGACTCTTATTCAAGAAAAATAGTGATTTTATGTATTATGTTTTTGTCAAAATATATGTTTACATGTTAAATATAATAAGTTTAATGTAGCATGGTTAAGTAAAATGTTTTAATAAAGTCTTTTCATAATTATCAAGTTTTTATGTAAAGTTTATATTTAAGTTATATATTAAGTTTATGTAAATAAGTTTATTGTACAATGTTTTATTATTAAATTTAAATTATCATAGTTTTTTATATATTAAGTTTATATAAATTTTATATATATTTCAAGTTTATATTAAAAGTTTTAAATATAAGTTTTTAAATGTCAGTAAAATTTTAAATAAAAATCTCTCATATAAGTTTTAATGTTATTTAAGCTATAGTTCTTTATATATTAATTGTTTTAATATAAAGTTTATATAAAGTTTATGTAAAAGTTTATATAAAAAATATTGTAAATGTTTATAGTATAGTTTAAATTGAACTAAAGGAGAAGTTCTATAATTTTTTATAAAGTTTTATGTATTTTAATTGAATCTTATGCTGATGTTATTGTTAAAGTTTTATGTATAATTTAATTTATGTAAAGTTTATATAAGTTTTAATATATTCAGGTTTATGTAAAGTTTTGTGTGAGATGCGTTAAACCAAATAATTATTATATAATGTTTTGATTATAAATAGCTCAGTGATATAACATGCTGGATGATTATGCTCTCACCTTTGATCTCGATAATTTTCTAGATTATTCGTTCTATCGTTAGTTCAAATAGTAAAGATCTATATCTATTTATATAGTTGTATGTATATTTATATTATTCAGTTTATATAATTTATTGTCCTCTATTAGTACAGAGTTAATATTAGAAGTTTATGTAATAAGATTTTGATCATACACACGTTTTTATCTGGTAAATGTTATTATTAATAAGGTCTTATGTAATAGTTAATTTGTAATATTGTTTATATAAAGTTTTATGTAAAGTTTTTATGTAATGTTTTATTTTTAAGTGTTTTATGTAATAAATTATGTAAATTCTATATATGTAACTGTGACATAAATTCGTTTTATATTACAAATTTATATATAAAGTATTTATATTATAAAATTACTATATAGTTTTATATAATCAAGTTTATATATTAAGTTTACATAAAGTTACATTGTAAAGTTTTATATAAAGTTTTATGTATAAGTTTATATATGAGATGGTATCACCTTGGCGGACATCTTTATCAAGATGAAAAGATGTAAAAGTAATTCAAAGTAATTATGAAGAACTTGCAGTTATTGTACATTTGTTAATTGGTGTTGATGTATACTGCTTCATTGAACGGTTTTTTATAGAGTTATAGATATGATTCCTTGTTCAACACGATTTTAACTTTCAAGTATTAAACTCAATATAACAGTTTTATATATCAAAGTAATCTTTCGTCTTTTTCAAAGTTTTTGTAAAGTTTATATGAATAGTTTATATATTCGCAAACAAAATATACCTAACACAAGCAAGCAGTGTGGTCAATAGTTGAGTGGAGTTGATTTCGTGAACGATTTTAATGCTAATTAATTTCTTATATAAGTTTATATAAGTTTATTATTTAAAGTTTTATATATTAAGTTTATATTTAATTGATTTATATTCATTAAGTTTGATAAAAGTTTACATAATGTTATCGAGAGGTATAATAGTCTAACCTTAAGTTATTAGACTAAATTATAATCGTTATGATTAAGTTATCAAATGCTTTAATGTATAGTTTTGATATTTTCAGTTTAATTGTAAAGTTTATATTAGGGTAAAATATATTGTAAAGTTTTTATATTAAAGTTTTTTTATATCTGTTCTTATTTATTAAGTTTACTATAAACTTTAATGTAATTAAGTTTATTTAAATGTTTTATGTAATATTTATGTACATGGCTTTATGTATAAAGTATTACCGAATATTTTCTCTTTAATCTTGATTCTAAGTGTTATATAGAAGTATATATAAACTTATCAAATGGTTTATTTTGAAGTAAACTTAAGATGACATAAAATTTATGGAAGATTTAAACAAAAGGTTTTATGCAAAGTTTATATATTAATACAAGTTTTATTATAAACTTTTATGCTAAAGTTTATGTAAAATATATTTCATAGTATCAAGTTTATGTAATTTTAAATGTAAAGTTCTGTATAATAGTTTCATTATTAAAAGTTATGTAAGTTTTATACAAATTTTATATAAAGTTTAATATATAATTTATATTATTAAGTTATTTATATACAAATTTTACAGCCAAATTAATGTCTAATGTAAATGTTTTTTTATATAAAGTTTAATATTATAATTGTTTATAATAAAGTTGTATATAAAGTTTATATAAAGTTTATATATTAAAAGTTTTTATGTAAAGTTTATGTCTAGGTTTATGTAAAGTTGCATGTAAAGTTTCAATTCACTAAAGTTTTATATAAAAATATATATTAAAGTTTATTATATTAGCGATTTTGTAATTTAGAGGAGTGATATACTTTCGAAGTTTTTCATTAAGTTCCTTCCCTCTTTTTTATATAACATCACCTTTAATCATAAGGGTTATATTATAACACTAGTTTATTTATACCCTTTTCTTGTAATGTATTTATGACTTAAAGTTTTATATACCCCATATGTGCTTTATGTATAGGTGTGGTTATTATAATATGTCTTATGTAACTTATAGTTATGTTAGGATTTATAGTATAACTGTCTCTTTATTGGGAGAGTGAAACAACTTGATGTTCCTATTCTGTAAAGTTTAATGATTATTATAGTTTTATAATTTCATATTTAATTTTTTATTATTAAAGTTTATATATTCAAGTTTTATTTAAAAGTGTAGTAAACTGGATTTTTTATTTCTTTATATATATACTATCATTCGTTTATGTAAAGTTTGTATATTATTAAAAGTTTATATATTTAAATGTGGCTTCTTAATGTCTTATATTATTTTAAGTTTATATAAATTGTTTTAAATTTACAAGTTTACTTATAATTAGTTGATTAGTAAAGTTAAGTTTTATACTATAAGTTTTTTATGTAAAGTTTATATTAAAGTTTAAAAAATAATGTTATATTAAAGTTTTATTATATTCAAGTTTATTTATAAGTTTAATATACAAGTTTATGTAAAGTTTAAATATTAAAGTTTATGTATTATAGTTTAATGTATAAGTTTATCGTAAAGTTTTTATTTAAATAAAAGATATCATCAGTAAAGGAAATATGAAAATTTATTCATTAAATAAAGTTAATGATAAAAGAGGGACTTGAAATATTTAACTATAAAAACTCCTATATAAAGATGTGCTTTTTCTATAATTTATAATATGTACCCCATTATTTTATTTATTATAATGTCGCTATATATACATTCGTTTATATATAAAGTTTTATTGTATGATTTGTTCTTGTGAAAATTTATTATCATAATAGTTTTTATAGTAAAGCTTTCATGTAAAGTATATTGATACAATAGGGGTCTACTATAGCCTTTTGGTTGACTTCAGGAAGGGTATTATATTTAACGTTCTATGTATTAACGTTTTGTGCTGTAAGAATTCTAGATTTGTTAATTAGCTCTTTTATTACTATAACGTTTAATTGTAAATTGTCTTATGTAAAGTTTAATAATTGTTTCTACTAAGATATATTATGTACACACGTCTATATACTAACAGTTTGATATATCACTCCTACCGCTTTTTCAAGTGTTGACTAGTTAATGATATCTTTATGTGAGTATTTCTGATTTATAATTCAAATATATATCAAAGGTCTGGGTTGGGATTAAATTTTCTGAAAATATTTTTAAGTCTTTGTATTATAAAGTTTTAATATATTAATTGTCTTTTATATAACTTTACGCCTTTATTCATATAGTTAAATATATAGTTTTAAAATATAATTGTTTATTTATGTTATGTAATTTTTTATTTATACTTAAGTTTAATATAACTTAAGTTATTTATAGATAGTTTGTACTGTAAAGTTGATATACATAGTTTCATGGGTAGTTTCATTATCGTTATAGTATATTACAGAGCTTACTACTACGCTTGTTATTACTATGCAAGTTGCTGTTGCTATGTAGGGGGGATATACTATTGACCATTTTAATTGGTTTTTTATTTGTATAGTCGTTCCTTTCTGTTTGTGTAGAATGTCATTACGCTAGAAGTTCACTCGGTAATAATTATTTTTTTACTGTATTATGCTCCTTTAGTAAATTTGTTTATGTAGAGCATTTATTATAACTCTGCAATTTTATTCTTATTAGTAAATTTTTTCTGCTTTGATTCATAATTTGTGTTGGTTTTTATAAGTTCTTTATATATTAATTGTTTACATTAAAGTTTTATGTAAGTTTATGTTAAGCATATAAAGTGTAATAGTTTATATAAAGTTTTATTTTATATTACATCTTTTCATGTAATTGTTTATGTATTAATAATTATTGATAAATTGTTTATTTGTATAGATTATTAAATTCTCTTTATGTATCTATTAGTTTATTGTAAATAGTTTTATGTAATATCGCTTTATTGTAAAGGTTATATATAAACGTTTAAACTCATAAATTGTTTTACTAAAAGTTATATAAGGTTTAAATAAAGTTTATGTTAAAAGTTATTATATAAAGTTTATATAAAGTTTAATAAATGTTTATATTAAAAGTTTTATATTATCTTATAATTATATAAAGTTTTATGTAAAGTTTATGTAAAGTTTATGTACGATGTTTATGTAAAGTTTATTTAAATTTGTCTCTAATTATAAAGTTTATCAATAATTATGTTTAATACTCAGGTTTTATTATATTAAGCCGCACTAAGAATTAAAGTTTTCTCTAAATCTTTTTGGAATTTATAGAGGTTTAAGTAATTTTTATATTAAATTTTTCCCTTTTACCTCTTTTTTTGAGATCTTAAAAGTTTTTATATATAAGTTTTATTATATATAGTGTATGATTATCCTTCACTGTTCCTCATAAAGTTCCATTTTAGAATTATATTTGATAGTGAAAAAGCTTTCGATTTTAATATACCTCAGTTTTTACTGTATTTATTAGTTTTATTGTCCATAAGTCTTATTTTAAAGTATGTGGATTTCAGGTATGCCCTTAATGCTTTCATTGCAAAGTCATTTATATAAAGTTTTATATTGTGGGGATAAGTTTCTCACTGTACAGTTGTGATGTGGAGTAGATACTATCTATGTGAGTGAGATAGTATGCGGTTAGGAGCAGGAGGTGTGTGTGTACGCAGACAGGTGTGAGTACACTTACGTCGAAGTGTATGTAAAAGTTTATATTGAGTGTGGTGAGGTATATGTATCACGCAGTGAGAGGTTTCAGGATGATGACAAGTGAGGATGGTGGAGGTAGGCGAGAGCTTCTCTCGCTCACAATATGATTTTAATCACATATGAGGTGAGTATATTCATATAAAATGTTACTTAAATGTAGTGATAGAATGACTCTCTGGTGTGGTGCTTTTAATATACTGGTGTGAATTATATGATAAACAGTACCTAGGTGCACTCATAGAGGTGTGAGAGAGAATGGTTGTGGTCAATAGTCGGAGTACCATGTGTGAGAGTTATGTGCACACGCTCTCGCTGAGTAGGTGTGTGATACAAGTTGTATATAAAAGTTTATCTATAAATCGTTACTCTATAGTAATAGTTTTTGTTAAAATTTTATATGTAAAGTATTATAGGTAGGGTAATCGTTTTAATGTCAAAGTTTTATTAGTAATAGTTTATATAGCTTAGTAGGAGTTTATAATACAGGCGAGATGAAGATAGCTTAGTGGTACAGAGTGAGTAGGTGGAGGTTACTAAGGTGATAGTGAGTAGGTATCAGGCTGAATATTAGTATTAGATATGGAGGTGTGTTGTGTGTAGATACTCACACAGATATATTATGAGACGATTCACGCAAGTGATGAGATATCTATTATATATTATATCATTATAGAGCTGAGTATGCTAGACTTGGATATATCGATTTCATAAGTGTCAGAGACGAGGCATTAGTAATAGTAGGAGTCTGTTATTCATAAGATAAGTGCACTCACTCCATAAGATGGGAGTATATTAGAAGTAATGTGTGAGGTGATCAATTACGTATTATAATACTCACACATATCGTATTATCTCGAGAATTAGAACCACACACAAGAGATATAAGTTTAATCTCCTATAGGAGTGTTCGTAAAAGTTTATATTGATATGCGCTTGTATTTATATATGCACTCCTACGTACCGATAGTTCTGAATATATAATGTTAATGTAAAGTTTATCCGTATAATGTTATTATAAAGTTTATTATGTAAAGTTCATAATGTTAAAGTTTAATGTAAAGTTTATGTAAAGTTTTAATTATAATGTTTTATGTAAAATTTAAAATGAAACGGTTATATAACTTACGTTTTATATTATCAAGTTTTATTATTAAATGTTTATATATAATTTCTTCGCAAGTTTTAATATAAATTGTTTACATAAAAAGTTTTATTAATGATAGAGAATTTATATATATATAGTTTTATGTGTCAAAGTTTTATTAAATTTAACTGTTTATGAATATAATTTATGTCAAGTTTTGGATTTAATAATTATGTAAAGTTTTATTGTAAATTTACTTGTAAATGTACAAGTTTCTTATGTAATATGTTTTATGATATTAATGTTATTTATGTAAGTTTATATATTAATGTTCTGATAAAAGTTTAATATAAAGTTTTTTCATAATTTTCCTTCTCTATGTTTCACTAAGTTTTAGTATAAATGTGAATGTTTAGATTTAGATTTTACATGTTGTAAAGTTTTATAAATTGTGTAAGAGGAGAATGATTTAAGTAAATTTATTACGAGTGGGTTTATTTGATTAGGGTTATATAAATTGTTTTTATGTAAATGGGGCTTTTAAAAGTTTATTGTTAATAGTTTTTCAATGTATATATGTTTTTATTTTTTACAAGTTATATTTTATAAGTTATTATAATTGAAATAAGTTTATATACTTAGGTAGTGATTGGTACATAAAAATGTTCCTTATAAGTTTTGAATATAAAAATTTAATAAAGGTTTATAGTTTTTATTTATGTAAAGAAGTTTATATAAAGTTTATATTACTCTTAATGTCTCGTGAATATCACACTCTCAGTGTGTCGATAAACAGTTTAATAAGTATAAGTATAATGTAAGTTTTAGTATAAAGTTTATGTGAGTGAGAGTGTGAGAAGTTTTATGTAAAAGTATTGTATATTATTACCTTCCCGTAATAGTTTATATATAAGTTATTTTATGTAAATTACAGCGAGTAAAGTTTATGTTAAGTTTTTATAAAGTATATTATTAGATAAAGTTTTGTATAAAGTTTATATAGAAGTTTATATAAAGTTTATATATAAGTTATATATAATAAAGTTTAAATAAAGTTACAGGATAAATCGTTATAATGTATTAAGTTTAAGGTTTATATAGGGAAGTTTTATTAAAGTTTAATTAATAAGTTTATGTAAGTTATATATATGTCTATAGTACGGCAAAAGTTTATGAATAATAAACGTTTTTATAATAAAGTTTAGTCGTAAATGTTTATATACTACGAGTTTTATGTATCAGTTCTTTATATACTATCCTTTTTTTATGTATTAAAGTTTTATTCTATTAAGTGTCTGCAAGAAGTTTTTATATTTACATTTATATAGTTAAATGATCCATTTTGTATAACGGGTTGAAGTATAATTGTTTATGGTGTATAAATGATTTACGTTAGGACGCGTTATTTATAAAGTTTAATGGTTCGAAGTTTTATGTAATAGTATTAACTATAAAAGTTTATATATAGTTATATATAAAGTTTAAGATGTTAATAGTTTTTGTAAATTCTAGATGTTAAAGTTATTATATAAAGTTTATGTATTTAAGAAGTTTTTATTGTAAAATTTTTATATTATAAGTATCTATATAAAGTTTTAATGTATAAATTTTCTGTATAAGTTTATATATTTAAATAGTTATATAAATTGCTTTCATTATAATTCAAGTTTTATATACGTCAAGTTTCACTAGATAGGAAGCTTCGGTATACTACTAAATGTTACTCGTACTAAAGTTTATAACATCAGACGTTAAGAGAATACAAGGTTTACATAAAAGTTCATAATCGTAATAGGTTAAGGCTTAGTATAGCGAAGTGTATAATACAAGTGTGCGGTGACATAGGAACGTCTCTATGTAGCAGGTCTTATATACACGTTTAATGGTAAAGGTTTATTATAGGAGAGTGGGGTCGATGATGTTAAAAGTCTCATTAATCAAGTGTTTTAGTAGTAACTCATGGTCGACGGTGGTTATGTGGGGAAAATTATGTAAAGTTTGAGATGGTAAAGTTTACGTAGGAAGGGTTTACTTTAGAAGGACGATTTATTACTATATAGATTATATATAAGTGTATTATTTAGAAGTGGATATATATGAGCCGCGTGTCGTCTTGGTAATTATGTTTGTTTTTTTCACTTAAGCAGACTTCTAAGAAACCTTCATTGCCATATGCCTATTTTACTTAAGTTTAATATTAGAGATTTATTATAAATTTATGTATAGTTATGTAAAAATTTAGGTAAAGTTTATGTAAGTTTATGTCAAGTTTATGTCTATTTTATATATTGTTTATGTAAAGTTTATTTGTAACAGTTTTATGCACTTAAGTTTTACTAATACAAGTTCTTAGTATAAAGTTTATATAACTGTTTAACATATAATAGTATTAAATATAAAGTCTTAGGTGCGCTAACCGTATTTTAAAAAGTTTTATTTTATAAATGTTTAATTATAGTTTACGAGGTAGTTTATTATATACCTAACGTTAAAATACCTTTCCCGGGCGGGCAACTGTTTCATGTACACTAGTGATGTATGTAAAACGTTTAAGGTGTAGGAGTTTATTGACTAATCCAATGGTTTACTCTCACAGTTGTGCTATATTATTATATACAGAACGATTTATTTATCACTGCTAAGCGTTTATATAAGTAGGTTTATATAACAGTTTAGTACAGGGTTCTCTTTGATACAACTGCGAGAACATTATCGGTTATATTAATTGTTATATATAAGGGCGATATATATATATCTGGAGTGTATATAGACAAGAGAGTGGGATGGAAGAGCTTTATTTCTATTATAGAGAGTGTATGAGAAGGTTATAGTAGAAATGTTAGTATAACAGTGTTCTACGTGTAATAGTATCACTGAGTGAGTGTGAACAATTGTATTATGTAACAAGTTTATAGTGGCTTTTATAAGATATGAACACTGTTTTATGATACTTCACGTTTATGGTAGTAAGACGTCTGAGAAGTTTAATGTAATATAGTTTAAATCATAGAATTACAAGTTTCATGTAGGTACATGTCTGATAAGAGTAATAGTTTATATAACATGTATTATAAGTTAGTAGGGTGGGATATATTGTTAAGTCATACACTAAAAATTTTACTGTATGTGTATGTTTATAGTATATAATAGTGCTACTAGCTAAGTCATAGATCTTAAATAATATGTTGTTATTCGTAAATTAATATATAGTTTATATATATACCGCGTTATGTAATATGGTCTTTGGGCATAGGGTTTTAAAGTCTTTATATTAGAATTCTTGGTACAAACATTCGCTCTAATATGCTTTAAATCCTTTGTTAATTATAAGTACTATAGTTCTCTAGTTAATAATTAATAATCATTAAGTTACCCCTTTTGTATGATATATATTGTTTATATATTGTGAAGTTTATATACTAATATAATATGATTAAGTTAGTGAGACACTGCTTTCTTTGAGAGAGTGTCATCTACACACTTCTACTCGCTACGCTCATATACTCATCACAGCAGTTTGTCATATAATGCTTGATTTATATACGGTAAGTGTGTTTATGATATATGTAAGCTTTAATTTTATATTCAATGTTTCGCATAGGTTTCATACTACATGTTTTTTAGTATATTACTGTTCTTACAGTTTACTATGGTTAAAGTTAGAGGCGAGCAGTCTGTTAGTGGTAACTTCTATATCGTATAAGTCATTAAATCGTTTAGGCAGTTTTACTATCAATGTTCTATGTAAAGTTTTTACTGTTAATGTTTATAAAAAGTTTTATGTAAAGGTTTATATAAAGGGTTTTATGTATAAGGTGTCATGTTATAAGTTGGATTGTAATTATGTTAAGTATACGTTTTATCATAAGGTGGTTTATGGGTACCAGAGTTTATGTAGATAGTTATGTATAATTGTTTTGATGTAAAGTTTATATGTAAATAGTTTTTATATAAAGGTTTAATATAAGAGTTTGATATTAAAGTTTATATAATAAGTTTACTTTAAAGTTTATGGTAGGAGTGTGGAATGAGGCCAACATAAACTTTGTTTATGTATTTAGACGTATGTATTATATAGTCTATTGTGAAACGTGTTATTGTTAAAGTTCTAATAATAAGTAGTTATATATTTTAAGCTATTTATATAGCGTCTTTCTAGTTGTACTGGTACAAGTTTATGTAAGGTTGTATGTTAAGGTTTATTATATTAGTTTCTATGTAAAAGTTTATAACCTATTACGTTATTAAAGTCTTATAGTATTATTTAAGTCTCTATATATGGAGTTTATGATTATTCTTTTGTTTAAATAAAGTTTCTATTAAAACTTGTTAGATGTAAACGTGGTAAAGTGTTTATATAAAGGTTTACTAGGTAAAGGTTTATTTTAAAGGGTATGTAACAGGGTTTTATAATATTAAGTTTTAATTATAAAGTATATTAATGTAACAAGATTATATTATCACAGTCTTGATTTTGTAGTACATATTGCTTTATATAAAGTTTTATTTTGTAAAGTGTGTGTTTCTTCCTTTATGTTAAGTTTATCGTAAAGTTTATATAATAAGTTTAATTTTATTATAGGGTTTATTTATATTAAGTTTATTTATTTGTAAAGCTAATCCTTAAGTTTAAATTAAGTTTTAAAGTAGAAATTTCCGTTTCTCACATTTTTATTAAGGGATGTGATTTATTGTAATTTTTATTATATATTTTTCTTCTAAGTTTTATTACTATTTTTAAAGTTATTATGCAAGTTTAATATATGAAGTTTCTTGAAGAGTATCATAAGTTTTTATATTATACAAATAAGGGATATGTTAAGTTTAAGCAAAGTTTATGTAATAGTTTATATATATTTTTATGTAGAGGATTATTATTATAAAGTTTATGTAGGAAGTGTGAGACTAGAAGAAAATATAAAAAAGTTTATGCGCAAACGTTTTATATAAAGTTTATTGTAAATTTGTTTATTATTGTATACTTTAATAAAGTTTAATGTAAAGTTTATAAAAATTTTTACTGTATGAAATTGAACTTTCTTTTTATTGTAAATATATATATAAAAAAAATCTATGGATAAAGAATGTCCACTTGCATATATAAAAGTTTAATATATTTGCATTATATAAATTCAGTTAAATATTATCTAAGTTTTATAAGAGTTTGACTCTATTGTCATCATTAAAGTTTTATATAAAGTTATTTTGCAGTTTTAATCCTTCCGCATTTTTAATTTTTATGAAAGTATAGTTTATAGTATGTGTCCAAGTTTATGTCAAATTGTCTTTTATATACAAGTTTATGTAAAGTTTTTATATTATAATTTTTGTATTTGATTATAATGCTTTGGTAAAGTTCTTTTATATGTACAAAGTCTTATATAAACGTTTACTTGTTAAGTTTTCTATATATAATTTTGTTTTAACTTTTTAAATTTTCCTATTTATTAAAGCTTTTATGGCCACTCATTTCACTCGTAATTATGTTAATATATTCAATTTTCTTTGTAAACGTTCTTAACTGGTAAATTGTTCTTTTATAAAAGTCTCTAATCAGTATTCAACGCTCTTCACTGTTATTCGTTGTTATTTATGCTAAATGTTTATATATATGTAAGTTTATGTATGTTTATATATATTATTGTTTTATGTATTTACATGCTTTATGTAATATACGTTTATTTGTAAGAAGTTTATGTATTAAAGTATTTATGTAAAGTTTATTGTAAAAGTTTATAAAGTTTAATTAAAGTAAGTTTGTTTAATTATCGAAGTTTGTTTTATTACTCTTTTTTAGCTTTACATAAAGTTTATGTTAAAGTTTTATATAAAGTTTTTATGTAAAGTTTATAATAATATTCATAGTTTTTATATAATCTTTATGTTCTAATATGTTTTATGTATAAGAGATGTAACACGTTTAATGTTCAATAGTTTATTAATGTAAGTTTTATTTTAAATTGAAATTGTACAATAGTTTATATTATATAGATCTTCTTATACTTCAAGTGTTAGTATAACGCCTAAGTTTTTTATTCAGTGGAAGCGTTTGATAGTAGGTTTTATTTTTTGTTTTATACTATTATTAAGTTCTATGTATAATTGTTTATAATATTTTAAAGTTTTATATAAACTTTTAATGATAGTTAATTATGTAAAATAATTCTGGTAAAGTTTCTATTGGTAAGGGTTTATGTAACTTATTTCTTTATTGAATGTTTATTTGTATTAAGTTTATGTAAGTTTAGTGTAAGTTCTATATTATACAATATGTTTATATAAATCGATTTAATTATAAAGTCTTTTATACCTAAGGTTTCTATTCATATTCTTATAGTTTGAATAATAAGTTTTATGTAAATGCTTTTTATTTACTGTTTGTGTCTAGTTTATCAGTATTTGTTGCTTGAAGTTTTAATAAAGTATGTATACTTTACCCAATAAGTTTATTATTTATTCAAGTCTAATAATATAAGTGGTTAATATTGTAATTATGTCTTCAATGTTAAACAGTTTAGTGTTAGAAGTTTGTTAATGTAGAAGTCTTTTATTTAGAGTTTTAATTATTATAGGTTTGAAAAAGGTTTTGTAAAGTTTAGGTTTGATATAAAGTTTGATATAAAGTTTTTTATAATAGTTTATAAGTATAATGTGATTTAATTAAGAGTTGTTATATTATATCAGTTTATTATAAAGGTTTTATATAAGAAAGTTCATTTAAATTATGGTTGGTAATATATAGTTTATTTTAAAGTTTATAGTAGAATTGTTAATGGTCAAAGGTTTAATATACATAGTTTAATGTTAATAAGTTTATATGAAATTAATTGTTATTTACTTAATCGTCTATAATAACATAGTTTATTAGTATTTAGGTTTCTTTGATATAATTGCCATTATGCGGCAAAGTTTGTGTATCCCACGATGTTTGATAAAAAGTTTATTGTTAATACTATTTTATATACTTGCATTATTCCTCTTATGTTAGCGATGTTTATATATATAAAGGTTTATTATAAAGGTTTATTATTATTGAATGTTATCAAGGGAAGAGATAGTATTTCAATAAATTGTTTTACACATATAGTTTACTTATAAATGTATTATGTTTACGTTCATTACTCTGCAAACTTGTAAAGTTACTCGAAAGCAATTGTTGATTACTACTATTTGCCAAGTTTTAATCGTAAAGTTTATATAAATGTTTGAGTGTATAGATTCGCGGAGAGCGGTTGCTGCAGGCACCAATGTTTTGTATGCATGAGGCTATGATTTTACGGGTGTTATTAATTGCTGTTTTATATATTTGCCTTTCAAGTTTTCGGGGTTTTTTATGGTACACGGTTCTGTCATATAAAGTTTATTGTATTGCCAATGTTTTATTGTATAAGTCTATTTAATACATCACCTCAAAGTTTAATTGTAAAGTTTTATAGGTAAATTGTTTATGAAAAGTGTTTATAGTTAAAGTTTTAATATTACATAATTTATTGTAAATGTTTAATTTTTAAAGTTTATCAACTAGCAGAGTTCTCTATCATAAAGGGTTTATACATAAACGTAATTTAAAAAACAATAACAAGGAAATATATATATAAACGTCCTTCCATTATATTTAAGTTATATAATAAATGTATTTATATTACATAGCTTTCCTAAATATAATGATCGTTTTAATGTAAAGTTTTAGCATTAAGTTTATGTATAATAAGTTTATGTAACTCGTTTTATGGTATGGAGTTTTGATTATCGAACGGTTTATGATTTAAATGTGTGTTAATGTAAATTAGTTCTATAAATAAGTTTATGTAGTAAATGTGTTATATTATTTTTTAAGTTTATGTAGGTCACTACCATTTTTCTTTGCTTAATAGTGCTTCTTTTTGTATTATTAGTTTAAATTTAAATTTGTTTCATTAATTTATTTTATTAGAATATGTCTTTATGTTAGTCTATATTGTAAATTTCCAAGTACTTTAAGTCTTTTTATGCTAAATCGCTAGTTTAAATTTAATCTGAATTTCTTTTCATAAATTGGTCATCTAATAAGTTTTCTTATTATTATTAACTTGTTATTTTTTTTCACGAGTTTTATGTTAAAGTCTATTTATTGTAAAGGTTTATATAAGAGTTCTATGTAAAGTTGTACATATAAGTCTTGATTTACGTTTATGGTAAATGTTTATATAAAGTTTTATATAGAAGTGTGTGTATGTATATAATTGTTTCTATGTAATGTTTTTGTAAGTTTTATGTAAAGTTTATAAAATAAAGTATTTATTTGTAACAATCAACCAAATACTAAGTTATTATATAAGTTTATATAGACCGGTTTTCCCTGATGCTAAAGTTATAATTCAATAAGTTTAAAAATAAAGTTACATAAATTTTATGTAAAGTTTAAAGTTTTATATTAAATGGACTTTATATTTAAAGTTAATTATAAATGATAGTTGAAGAAAATTATTGAACTATAAATGTTCTTTATTATATAAGTTTTATGTAACAGTTTGTATATATCTCTATCAATGTTTAGTATAATGTTTATATATAAGTTTAATGTATCAAGTTTTATGTTAATAAGTCTTATATATGAGTTTTTGTAATATGTTTTATGTTAATTATATTTAATAAAGTATTTAATGTAAAGTGTTATCGCTACTAAGTTTACCATGTATCGAAATGTTTTATGGTACAAGTGTTAATGCTCAAGATTTTCAGGTGGTTGTTAACACTGGTCTTATGTATAGCTTTAGTCGTAGAGGTTATGTCTATAAGTGGTTATGTAGTAAGTCTGTAGGTGGTAGTAATTAGTGGTGTAGTGGATTAAAGGTTCTTATTTATAAGATTTAGACATATTCAGATTAAATGCTATAATAATGTTTTTATAATAAACTTTGTATAATTGATTTATTTAATGGAGCACTATATATATATAATATAATTGCTTTAATATAAACTTTCATTTTATATATATCTCTGTACCCTGTAATGTAATATTAAGTTTATTTTTGTACTTTTGATGTATTAAGTTTATTGTAATGTTTATATATATAAGTTGTTATATATAAGTTAATGTAAAATATTTATTTATAACGTTTTATGTGTAATAGCAAAATCTCATAGTACTTAAATTTTATGTAACGTTTATGTATAGTTTTAGAGAAAGTTTTGTAAAGTTTATTTAAAAAAATAAAGTTTATTGATTATAAATTAAATATTGATGTAAATTTGTTTTTTATATTCAATTTATAAATTGTTTAATGTTTAAACATATATATTATCACAGTATTAAAATAAAGTTAACTCTAATTCCGTTTACGTAAAAGTTTATACAAAATTCTATTAATATTATAAAATTCTTTAAATGACAATGTCTAATTTTAATTAAATGTTTTTGTAATTTTAGATAAAAATTTATTAATAGCATTTGTTTTATATATTAAATGTTTATTATAAATTTTTTATAATTAAGTTTATTATAAAAATATCTTTATTTAGGTAGAATACGAAAAATGTTTATGTAAAGTTTTTATATAACTATGAAGTTTAATGTAAAGTTTATGTAAATATTATTAATTCCCATTGATTTATATAAAATGTTTATATATTAGCTGCGTTACTTTATATAAGTTTATATAAGTTTATATTTTAACTATAATAATAAGTCATAACGATTAAGTCTTTTATCATAAGTTTATAGAGGAAACCTGTAATATTAAATGTGTTTTTTTATAAAGTTAAATTATTAAGTTTATGTATAAAGTTTATTTTATTAAGTTTCATATAAATTATTATTTTAAGGTTTTTAATATTATTAAGTTTTTTTATATATAAGTTTTAATAGTAATCAGCTTTAATGTAAGTTTATTATATTTATCGTTTCTAATGTAAATGTTTATGTAAAAGATTTATGTACTAATAGTTTTAATTGGTAAAGTTTTCATGAATGTTATATTTTTACTACGTAAAAGATTAAATAATAGTTTATATTATCTTTATGTGCTTAATTATATCGTCAAGTTTTATCTACGCTTTACATAAATTTACATAAAGTTTACTAGTATTTATATATAAATGTTTAATTGTAAAGTTTTATAATCAAGTTATAATAAATCTTTATGTAAAGTTTATGTAAAAATTATGTAAAGTTTAATGTAAAAGTTTTATTATAAAGTTTATATTACTAATTAGTTTTAATAAACGTTTCTATTACATAGTTTATAAGTGAAATGTTTTTATCCAAAGTTTATTATATAAGAGGGCTTTATACTATCTCTAGTTTATTTCATAGTGATTCTACTAATAGAAAGTTCTAATCTATATAAGTTTTATTATAATAAGTATAAAATAAAGTCTTATATATAAGTTTTATATATCCTTCTCCAGTATAGTTTATTTTATGATTTTAATGCTTGTTTCGATTATAGTAAAGTTTAATATAAAAGTTTATGTATAAGTTTTATATATATAAATATTTTTTTATGTTAAAGTTTATATAAGTTTATTTAAAATACTTTAAATATATCTCTAAGTATTTATATTTAATTAAAGTTTGTATAATGTTTATGTAAATGTTTTAA
The DNA here is from genome assembly GCA_015478945.1 of Trachelipus rathkii. Lineage (NCBI taxonomy): Eukaryota > Metazoa > Arthropoda > Malacostraca > Isopoda > Trachelipodidae > Trachelipus > Trachelipus rathkii. The sequence goes on from JABUQX010023557.1 coordinate 17,917, forward strand.
TAAAGCAAAGTTTTAATGTAAATTGTTATTGTACACTTATGTAAGAGTTTATATATGAAGTTATTTGCTAATACACGTCATTTGTACAGCATTTATGTATTAAGTTTTATGTAATTTTTAAGTTTATGTAAGTTTTATGTTAATAGTTTTTATGTAATTACATTATTTCTGTTCCGATTCGTTAAGGGAAGTATTTTATTTGTTTTATATAAAGTTCTATACTAGCCATTCAGCAAGTACTATAAGTTTTAATAAAGTTTTAGCATAAAGCTTTACATAAAGTTAATGTAAGTTATATTAGTAAGGTAGTAAGTTTATAAAAGGTTTATATATAACTTTATGTAAAGTATTAATGTAAAAATGATGGTTAACGATTATTCTGTCAGGGTTTTTATGTAATTGTTTATTTGTTAAAATTTCTAATGTAAAGATAACAAGCAAATTTTATGTTAAAAGTATTAATTTTCAATGTTTAGTGAATCTAATTTTTTCTATATATGTTTACATAAGTTTTATATGTACGTCTAAGTTTAAATAAGTTTATTAGTAAAGTTTATTATATAAGGTTTATTTATAAAGTTTTAATAAGTTTTAATATTACTAAGTTCTCATTATATTGACTTTACCAATGTAAAGATCTTTATATTATTGAGAGTACATAAATCCTATGTAGTAATGGGAAATTACCTAAGGTTTATGATTTAAATCTTAGTCTGAGAAGTGCATATGATTCTTCTATAGGTGAAGTTTTAGATAAGACAATTTCTACCTATGACTTTTTTTAAAAACATTTTAGGAGAAAGAATATAGTTTATATACTAAACTTATACAATTAATGTAAATAGGTAATAGCTCTTATCTGCCTTGTAATAATGTTTTATGTAAGTTTGTTTTATATATTAAGTTTATTTTCCGTACTTTAGTATATTGTAATTACATACAATAATTTGTCGTTATAATTTAAGTTGATTGAAGAAGTATATTTTTAATAAGAAAAGTGAATAGTTAATTAATACCTTTTTGTAATAGTATTATATAAAGTTTTATGTAATGTTTATATTAAAGTTTTATAATAACTTTTATGTAAATGTTATATTATAAATCTTAATGTAAGTTTATGTTAAAATCGCTTTATGTATATTTGTCACTTATCTGTAAAGTAATTATGTATATAGTTGCCTTATATTTAAGTTCTAATAAATATAAGTGGTAATGATTTAGTTATAGTTTACTATAGGGTTTATAAAATATAGGTTTTTTTTTCATGCTCTTATAAGTTTTATGTAAATGTTTTAATAATAATTTTCTCAAAATTCTTCTCGATATAAGTTTATATATAATGTTTATTATAATACTATTTTTATATAAAGTTTTATGGTAACCAATAGTTTTTTAATGGAATTAAACTGTGAACTAAAGTTTCACTCTTACTAATAAAGAATTAATAATAATAATGTATAGGCCAGCAGGCATGAGTGATTCTGACTCAGACTCTGATCAAGATTTTAGAAATACTTTTCCAATTGAGTATTATGACTCACAAAATGAAGTATGTGAATCTGATAAATCATGCTATAATACAGGGTAAGTGAGACACCTTTAATTTATATTTATAAAAAAAATAAATAAATAAAATATTTACATTGATCTTTAAAGGGATGTTCTTTACCGAGTTTATACTTGCAGGAATTTTTGAGATCATAGACATGAGTTTTTTTGCTTTCAATATTTTCTATATTATTATTATTTTTTTGTTGTTGCAAAAATGCCTCTTTTGTAATTGTAATTAAGAGACAATCTTGTTATATTGTACAATTGTATAAAACTTTAGTTTTCTAAAATTTATTATTGGTAGTTGAGGGAATATATTTTTATGATTGCATTGTATGATTTGTGTTTTTATAACAAGTTAACCTTTAGCTATGTTTTATTTTTATTAAAATGTTGATTATGAGGCTATAACTAAGAAATTTTTCAAAAATGTAAAGTATGAGTAGTCATACATATAAGTATCAAAGAAATATATGTAAATAAAATTTTTGTTACTTGGTTAATTAATAGTAACTTTATAAGTCTAGTTAAACATTTAAATATGGTATGCTATGCAAAAAATATGTATTTTAGTTTTCTGAGGTTTCCACCTTACACCATACCTCATGAATCCCATCTTAGGTTACTCAGTTAAGATATGTTAAAATGATTGAGTGTCTATAGGATTATATAAGGATTGGATAGGTAGCTATATGGATAGTTTGGGTATCATTTAGAATATTTTGACTAAGCCAAATTGGTGGGTTTTTAGTTATTAAGGTAAAATTGCATGTAACTATGACAAACTTATTAAAGCTTGTAATGTGGTAAACATGTACCTTAGGCCTTAGCTATATATTTGGTGTATAATATGCAAGATATTGACAGGCATTAGGGTACTGTGTAGGTTTTGCTTGTGCATGTTGGGAGATTGGACCTATTTACTAAATAGGTGACTGAGACAGTCTCAATAGACCCATGTGGCTTCTTAATGATTCTTTACTTTCAATGTTTTCAATAAGGACCTGAAGAAGTTTTTTAGCTTTTATTAATTTAAAAGTAAGAATAGGACAATTGGTTCAATTAAAATTGATGAAAATTTAGTGAGTTCAGATTTAAGGTTTTGGTCAACATTTTCGTTTCGTATTGGGGTCAATTTTAGTAGGAGAAGATTTGGATAATAGTTTAGAAACTAATAGTTCTGGTGTACATGTAAAAAATAGACTTGCAGAATTTTAATTTGGGGTAAAGATATTAAGTTACTTGAGTTTTGATTTGATCCAGGTAAAGCTGCAGGTCCTGATGGTATATGTGGTAGAATTCAGAAGGAGGGTAGCCCCAGCATTTCAAAGGCACTGTATTTGATTTTTAAGTGATTTATAATATTTGGTGAGGTACCAGACAACTGGAAAAAAGCATATGTTGTGCCTATTTATAAGAAAGGTAGTAAGGAAGATTTGGGAAATTATAGGCCAGTTTGCTTAACCTCTGATTGTAAAAGTTCTGGAAAAGTTAATGAGAGGTCATATAGAGAAATATTTGAAAGATAGCAAAATATTGTTTGACTCCCAGCATGGTTTTAGAAAGGGTAGGTCATGTCAGACAAACCTTTTAGAATTTATGAAATACAGTAAATTACTGACTGCATTGACCGGAGAAATTCATTTGTCGATATACTGTATATTTATAGCAAAGACGGGGTGGAGTTGAGGGACTCCCACATAAGGCTGATGCAAAAGTTATTACAATGTGGTATAGGTGGAGTGGTACATGGTTGGATTAAAGAGTGGTTGTGGAATAGAAAACAGTAAATGGCAATATGTCATCATGGAAATAGTGAAGAGTGCGTAGCCCAGCGGTTCACGCACTGCTGGGCCACTGATGTTCCTGCATAAAGTATAGATTGAGTGTTAGACCAGGGACTTAAGTAAGGTTTCTAGGTGTTGTATGCAGATGAGGAACACGCAAAGGTTTGCTACCTCGGTGTGGTTTGTCAGTGAGAAGGAATAATATGATGTGGAATTAATGATCAACTTATTCGGGTGGGCAAATAAGGTGGCAAATGAATTTTGTTAATAGATGATAAAAGTGTGTTGGTATCTCACCTAGGTCTACGCAGATCAGAAATTTCAAACTGATAACCTACCCCTCTTGGTCTGTGGACCAAGAAAAGATATATGGTGTGATTATGAGCAGTAATTTGAAAAGTAGCAAATCAGTGTTGGAAGCAAGGAATAAGATAATAATGATTTTTTTTTTTTTTTTTTTTTATGTTTTTTTTTTGTTTTTTTTTGTTTTTGTTTAATAGTTTTAAAAACCCGACGCTCCGGGCAGAGGCGCTAATGTAGGAGGGGGTGGTGCCTCAGTTTTTTACCGGTGAACCGGCCGGGTCCTCCTCGGTGACCTCACACTCCAACACGATCTCGGCGCCGTGGCGCAGGGCACCCTCGAAGCGTGACCGCCGTTGCGTGGGTCGGACTTTAGATCCAACGTGAGTCTAACCCGGGAATTACATGTTTTTGGGTGGCTTCAATAGCATTCCTTTCTTGGCGTTGTGGCGAGCGCAACTCCCGCAGAATGTCCATTTCTTCTAGAAATAAATATGAGCTGAAATGCCAAAATGATATTGTGTCTATTGTATGTTTACTTTGTTAAACATTTTATATATATGTCAAGAAGGAACCAATTAATTAAATTTTGGTTGGTGCCACCCTTGTTTACGGATAAAATTGTTTACAATTTTGATAAAAAATTTTATATGTTGTAATTCCTTTTTCTAAATAGTCATGTTTTTGCACAGTCTCATCAAATCTTCTCTTAAAGAATCCTATCTCCTTCCCATCAATCAAACTTCAATCCGTCGTTGCCCGAACGGTCTTATTTAAGTTACTCTTCGAATGGGAAATGTTCTTTCTTCTAAATTGTTCTCCTTTTCTTTTTTCCACTCTCTTTCAACGCGGTCCGCGTCTTGTACCGTGCATCGGCTGCATATATATCATCACCATAATAAATAAATAATAAATTGGCAACGTTTGTTACAAGAGCAAGAAGGTTAATAAGATAAACTGCCTAATAGCTTATGTTAGGACGCTAGTATTAGAGGTATTGATAAAGCAAGTTTGGCGAGCATCGACATATTACGAGGAAACGACAGTAATATGATTAAAGAGGTGCAATGTTAGTAACATGGACAGCTAAGAGGCTATGAAGGAGAGGGTGAGAGGAGGTTAAGAATGTTTTTCTGTAGAAAGGCGATTTCTCAGAGGGGGACATGAAGATGGCAGTCTCAAGAATATTTACCACTCGTGATGATAATACATGTGACATCCCTGTAATGAGAAGTTCTTCAATAGTGAGCATGGATGGGACTATTGGGGCCAGTATAGAAAAATTAAGAGAAGGCATTCTGCCATCTTTGAGGTAAAGAGAATGTGGTTGCATTTTAGTAATAGGGAATGTTAATTTTTGGAATGGTTTGCTATAGGAGGTTGTTGGATGCGACTCTATTATAACATTTAAGAAAGGATTAGGTAGGTATATGGATGGTTTGGTATCATAATTTACGTATATTTTGACTAAGCCAAATTGGCAGGTTTTTTAGTTATTGAGTGAGTTTATTAAGGTTAAACTGGTAGTGTTATGACTGATGAGACAAGTATTAGTAAGCTGTGTATTGTGGTTAAATGTACTTTTTAGCTATAGTAAAGTTTTTTAGTTGTAGATCTTTGTGTATACTGCTATTAAATTCATTGAGCAAGCCCTAGGGTGCTTTGTGGATTTGCATGAGCTTATTTGGTTATTGTCCCAGCCGAAAGACTCCATGGGTTATTACTATCTCTATATTTTTAATGTTCTAATGTTTTAATATATTGTATTTATATAAATACAATACCTATTGTATTAGCATTTTATAATTATGGCAATTACTTTTTTGGGACATAGGGTCTAAACTTTTTCTGCATTGTTTTTTCCTTAAATTAAATTTTATCAGAGTATGTCAATGTTCACATTTCACCTCCCTTTATCTATATTTTTTGATGGTGGAAAGGAGATATTTTATTTTGAACATATAACTTTCAAGTTCCTGATTAAAATGTTAATTTATTTGATGATGGTGCATTCTATTAATTACTGGAAGATGGATGTTCATTCTTATATTTTAGTTATGAATTTTGTACATTACTTTTACCAAAAAAATTTAATTGAACTTTAATTTTTTTTTATCTCCTCTGGTGGGTAAAAGCCAGAGGGATACTTAATTTTACCAGGGTTGGGGGAAGTTCCAGTGACAGATCCAATTTAAAGTCTAACATGCCCCGAAACACAGTGTTTGAAAATGTGTAAGCCAAAGGTAGTCAGGGAAAATAGAAAAAGGGAGTGTGTTCCAGACTACCAGTGGAGTACACGTAATATTGAAGATAGTGGTTAAGTCTGAGGTCAGAGATTTGGGAAGAGAAAGAATGAGACTGTTTAGCAAGGCATATTGCATGAACCCTCCTCAATGGAGGAAGTATGCAACTGAATGAGTTCAGAAGAGTAATGTCTATTGAAATAGCGATAGTATAAAGATATAAACAATTTGACAAGCAGAATGAGACTGGAGAGGGTTGTTGAGAGCAGAAGAGTTGATAAGGTGAAAAGCCCTAGACTCCACCTTCTCAAGAAGAGTTGTTTGAGTCGAACCACCACAGATGTGTATGGCATACTCCATACAGGGGTGAATGACACCCCTATAAAGAGCCAGCAACTGGGGTGGTGTGAAAAAATTCTAAAGGTGTCTCAGAACACCCAACCTTTTAGAAGCTCATTTGGAGAAAAAGATGTAATGTGATCCTTCCAATTAAAGTCAGGAGAAAAAGAAACACCAAGAATATTAAGGACACACAAAAGTTTGATATGTATGGTTTCAAAGATGGTATAGTTGTGTGGAAAATAATGTAAAGTAGAAAGATGAAGGAACTGGGTTTTTGAAGCATTGAAAACAACCTTGTTCTTGATGCCCCAATTAGAAATTCGAGAAAGATAGAAGTTACTCCATGGTCGCCCTTCTTGCGTGAGCTAATTGTTATTGATAGTAATATCAAAATGAAAGGAATAATGAAGGATAGAGTCGTAAGTATAGGAGTGGATAAGTGATGAAGTAATAGCGGGAAAGTCATTAATGAAAAGTAGAAAGAGAGTTTGGAGATAGAACATAACCCTGAGGAACACCACTATTTATACATATATGGGATGAACAGTGGCCATCTATAAGGAAATCAGAGAAAAGGTTAGGTATCGAGAGAGAGAAGTTTGGAAATCAAAGTTTTGTGCCAGACTTTATTGAAGACTTTCAATATGTCCAGTTCTACAGCGAAAGATTCACCGAAATGTCAGATTAAAGTGGATCAAGAATCAGGAAAAAAAAGAAAAAAAAATTACTAGAAGAGCACTTCTTATGAAAGCCATACTGGCAATCAGAGATAAGATTAGAAGAATTGAATGTTTCCAATTCTTCGTGTTAATGATAGTGTTAGTGTTAAGCTCAGAGAGAGAGAGAGAGCAGAAATAACATCTTTAGAAGAAATTAGAATATTAGGCATTTAAATGAGTTAGAGGGAGGTTGAGGAGGAGGAAAGCTCGGGAATCGTCTAAGGTGGAATTAGAAGCAAAGGTTTGAGGGAAGAAGTTCAGCTTTAGCAATTAAAGGAAAAAAGCAGTTGTGCTGTTGGAGATACTAGAAGAGGAAATTAGGAAGAAGTAAAGTTATAGTTAATATTTTTTAGTAAAATACCAGAAAAGATGTGAGAAAGAGGAACCAGTAAGATTAATGCATTTTTTTATGGAGAAAAAGAGTTTTTAGTGTCACAGAGAATACATACGTTTTACATGACTCCAAGATGAAATATAAGTTTATGGAGTTTGAAAACGATGGTAATACCTGTGGCGAATAGCAAGAGAATGGAGTTAAATCAAGGTTTATGTTTAGTTGAAGGGAAAGCATATGGAATCTCTCTCTCTCTCTCTCTCTCTCTCTCTCTCTCTCCTCTCTCTCTCTCTCTCTCTCTCTCTCTCTCCTCTCTCTCTTCTCTCTCTCTCCTCTCTCTCTCTCTTTTGTCTCTCTCTCTCTCTCTCCTCTCTCTCTCTCTCTCTCTCTCTCTCTCTCTCTCTCTCTCTCTCTCTCTCTCTCTCTCTCTCTCTCTCTCTCTCTCTCTAACTTTTCTCTTTCACTCCTCTGTCTTCTTTCTCTTTCTCTCTCTCTCCTCCTCTTCTTAAATCTCTCTCTCTCTCTCTCTCTCCTCTCTCTCTCTCTTCTCTCTCCTCTCTCTTCTTCCTTCTCTCTCGCTCCGTCTTTCTCTATTTTGTCTCATCTCTCGTCTCTCTCTCTCTCTCCTCTCTCTCTCTCTCTCTCTCTCTCTCTCCTCTCTCTCTCTCTTCTCTCTCTCTCTTCTCTCTCTCTCTCTCACTCGTCTTCGCTCTCTCTCTCTTCTCATCTCTCTCTCTCTCCCTCTCTCCTCTTCTCTCTCTCTTTCTCTCTCTCTCATCTCTCTCTCTCTCTCTCTCTCTACTCTCTCTCTCTCTCTCTCTCTCCTCTCTTCTCTCTCTCTCTCTCTCTCTCTCTTCTACTCTCTCTCTCTCTCTCTCTCTCTCTCTTCTCTCTCTCTCTCTCTCTCTCTCTCTCTCTCTCTCTCTCTCTCTCTCTCTCTCTCTCTCTCTCTCTCTCTCTCTCTCTATCTCTCGCTCTCTCTCTCTCTCTCTCTCTCTCTCTCTCTCTCTTCTCTCTCTCTCTCTCTCTCTCTCTCTCTCTCCCCTCTCCCTCTCTCTCCTTCTCTCTCCTCCTCTCTCTCTCTCTCTCTCTCTCTCCTCTCTCTCTTCTCTCTCTTCTCTCTCTCTCTCTCTCTCTCTCTCTCTCTCTCTCTTGAAAGATGCAATGTCATTATATAAATAATATATAAAAAATATGAGAAAGATTTATATAATATATATATATATATTATAGTATATATATTATATTATATACTATATATGCTTAGTATTATGACGGTGGAGGATTTTAGGGTTATTGTGTATTGTTAATAAGATGATCATTGACTGATGAGAGTGAGTGATTAGGACAATAGGACAAAAGAGAAACGGATGTTACACAGAAAAGCAGTTTTATACTAAATAAAGGCCTAATCGTACACAAAAAAATGTAGTCACTGTATACTCACTTCTCGAGTAGACTCCTCAGTCCTTCCGTCAAGCAAGAAAAAGCAAAGTTTATCTGCGACCACTGCAAAGACCGAACAAACCAACATGCGTCAAGCTGAACAATATGCAAAGCACGATCTCCCCAAGCGAGCAATCACATGAAAATAAAAAAAAATAAGCTTATTAGAATAATATAATGGTACTCAAGATGGGTGTATTAGCCAGAGGCGATGAATATTTACCTTTATTTAGGTCATCTGCCTATTATAACTCTTAAATCTTTAGGACAACCCTCTTTGTTTCAATTGATTTCAACCAACACACAAAAAAAACAATATATATTTCAAAATGTTAAGGCACATGCACATGCCATGCAAGTTCCAATTCACCTGCACCAGGCCTCCACCACTTACTCAGGCAATGACCCCTAAATCAAAACAGAGAAAAAGAGGAAACCAGAGATACAGATGCATGCCAGGACGAAAGGGTTAATAAATTTAGTAATAGTATAAAATTAGTAAGGGTAAAAATGTGATTGTTTAACCACACCTTAGTATGTCTTTAGATAGTTGGAGATCACAAAGATCCACAAGCAACCAAGAAACTGTTAGCAAGTGTACAAATTGTGGTCTAATGGTTATAAAAAGATAGTGTAGTTCTAGTAGGATAATTCTATTTAGAGACGGTAATAATATAGAACAAACTAATTCTTTCAGTGATGTCCACAAGACCCCAGTGTAAGAAAGGAATAGGGTAACCACATGCAAACCCTATGAAGGAAAACAATAAATGGTAGGTGTAATTTAAAAGTTCCTGTATTGTTTATAACTTATAATTAAATGAGGTATAAATGTATACATAACATATCAACAAAAATATATATATATATAAATATATATATTATGGAAATTTTATTTACATTGTAGTGCTGGGTGAGCCCCAATTATTTTACAAACAATTGGTAGTGCTGGGTCTTCAATCCTAAAAAGGTGAGCCCCAATTATTTTAACCCACAATTGGCACCAATTGAATTATAACCACCTTAAAACTAGAAAAATTAATAGGAAAAATTAATAATAACAAAAAAATTACATAACATATGAGTAAAAAAAAACGTATATCATATATAGAATTGATTTAGCTTAAGCTTTGTTTTCCATTGTACACGATACACGTTCAAGTTTAATAATTTGAGTATATTTCAACACTGACATGTATATATATGTATATTATGCACAAGTTCACAAAAATGGGTAATATACTTGATTCAAAAATAACCAATTAATGTTTTGGGTATTTTATTCGGTATATTGTCACTAACCCTCTTAACATGTTTTACAATGCTAATTAGTAATGGCACACTCCAAAGGAAACAACAAAATAAATGATAGTCAGTTGTTAGCTCAATCTATAATGCCATTTCTTACAGCTACGACTTGAACAGTTATCACAATAGTTTGTAAAAATTCAAGACTTTTCATAGAAATAAATTCCTCAGAGCTAGTCTTTACACAATAAAACTTTGTAGTACTACGCGTGGCTATAAAATGTACTTAAAAGCTGACAAAAAATTAAACATAAAAAAAATTTTTATTAATTCCACTTTAGTTGTTCTCTTATTTTTTCTCTTTACTCTAGCCTCTGACCGCTAAGTTAGGCTAATTGCTTGAACGCTACCTAAGCCTACCGCAAATTTTCACTGGCATGCATGAAACACTGTCACCTTGTGAGATTTCTCCCCTCATCTGCCTAAGAGATTGCTTAGGCCTGGCGTATCCTCTTTCCTGCGGGTCTCGCTATATATTTACAAATCTGATGGCAGCTAATGCGTTTTCGTTGCAACCTATTTCTAAACCTCAGCTTTAGGCTCCACCGACTAATCTAGGTTCGCCTGGTTTTGGTCTATTTACCCTAAAATAATGTACTTAATAGGCTGCCCTTTTTCTAAACTCACCTTGGTTCTGGGTTTAATTATATAATTAACATCAATTTGCTCGTATTTTAATAATATGTTGTAATTTTGCTATTATTTTATATTAATTCTCTAGAAGGAAGTTACATGCTGTTGCAATTTTGGAAAAGTCATAATTCGGCGGCTTGGAGACGTGGCTTAGTTCCACGAAACGACAACTACATTTTAGGAGGAGCCTATTTTCAGAGGAAGAGAAATTCGCTTCTATTTAGGATGTATTTTTCTCTTTAAGGCGTGCTCGCCTACATACCCCCCTGCAGAGCTGAGGCCCAGGTGCTCTAATCCAGGAAACGGGACAACCTTCGCAACTGAAGGCCTCTGTTCGATACATCTCTAGACGGAGGCGGTTGCAAACCAGGACGAGGGCAAGAACGGAAAGCTGGTGTTGGAGACGTGAAAGAGAACGAGTGAGAGGACGAGGAATACGAGAAGGAAGTGGAACATTGGCAGTACTACTTTGGGGAAAGCAAGGCAGGAGGTGGAGAAGTGGAAGGAGACGGTAGAGGGAGAGGAGAAGGAGGAAAAGGAAGAGGATCAAGAGGAAGGAGTGGTGGAGATGGAGAGTCAGAGGAGATGAAGGAGGAGAAGAGTCGGGAGGAGAATGAAAGGGAGTGGAGAAATCTGGTACAGGATAAGAAGGTGATGTATCCAAAGGATCAGAATTGGTTTTGGAAACAAGTCCGAATCTTGGACGTCAGGAGGGTTCGCCTCAAAATAGGCAGGTTTGAGACGATCGATCGATATAACGTCTACTGTACGTAGATAGGATAGCTGTATCATTTAGAAGAACTTTCTCCTTCCGATATATATAGTAATATATAAGTAACACCGGATAGGGACCGTCGTACTTGGTGGAAGGGTATATATATATAAATGAGAGACTATATATAGTGATGTGATAATGCATACTAGTATACCGTAAAACGCGACGTTAAACGATTGCGAATTCGGTCCATTAACTTCAGTGGAAGTATGATCAAATACCTCTATACGTGGATTATGAGACTTTATTATATATGTTTTTTTTCTCGTGTAGAGATTTTTTTTTTAGTATATATGGTCATGCCTATAGTCCCTTAGGAGTAAAAATTAGATAGAATATGTGAGTGTGCGCCTATATAATAGTCGTATTTAATGTTAGAGACGCGGTGAAGATAACAGTAACGTGGACCGAATTGCCCCACGAGGTTTGTGTGGGTCTGCAGTAGGCGGCAGGAGGGAAAGATTGAGGAGGATATCGCGTGCTGCCCACCTGCACAGATATTTCACGGAGAGCCCTAAAGAAACTACCTTCAAACGATAAATTTCGTGGATAGTGTATTTCTGAAATAAATACATGCTGTAAGGCTAGTCTTTTCCATTTTAACATCTAAATCGGGCAATTGAGCAACTGAGTTATTTTAAGAAATGGGTTCGAAAACTTAATAAAATGTTAGAGTTTGCGTTCGTTTTTGTCAAACTGCAAAATCTTTAAAAAAAAGGCTCGCCTAACGTAAGAAATTTCCTTAATTCTGTAAGGTTGCTACTCTTTTTTATTCTGTATTATACAGAATTAAGGAAATTCTTTACGTTTGGTGAGCGTTGTCTAATGTTCTGGTTGTGGGTGTGCCATGAGAGAAGCCTTTAGCTGACGGTGGAACCTTTCACAAATCCCGTTCGAGATAGGGTGGAAACTGGTTGTATGAATCTTCTCAGAACCAAGCAAGCGCATGTCGAATTGACAAATTATAGAAGCGCAAGAGAGCGTCTAAGTCTCTGTGAGAGTCTCAATTGCTCTAAGACATCAATGTGGTATTTAGCACGTTTATTTAAGGAAATTGGGTTTGAAAGAAGTAATAAAATGTTCGAGTTTGCGTTCGTTTTTTGCTCAACGCAAAATCGTAAAAAAAATGCTCACCAAACGTAAGGAATTTCCTTAATTCTTTTGTATTCTATATTACACAGAATTAAGGAAATTCTTTACGTTTGGTTAGCGTTTCTTTTACGATTTTGCCGCTGTTTGACAAAAAATGAACGCAAAGTAATGTAATTCTGTAAGGTTGCAATTCTTTTTTATTTTATATTTATTCAGAATTAGGAAATTTCTTTACGTTTGGTGAGCTTTTCTTTTTACGATTTTGCGCCGTTTGACAAAAAATGAACGCAAACGCTTGGACCAAAAACCGAAAAATGCAAAACTCGAGCATTTTAGGGCATATAGTTTCGTAAGAACCCAAAACGCTTAAGGGTCTGGCAACATCATCATCAAGAGTATCCCTTTGTATCCTGCTGGTTACTTTTGACGTAAGTGTTAACCATCTGCTGAAAAAATTTTGTATAGCGTTAATAGCTAAGTTGAAAAAAAACTTACCTACGGTATTCTTGCTTGTCAAAAGCTGATAAGAATTAGGATATATTACACACTCTAAATTCGTGCAGGAAAGATCTTTCTATTAGTGGTACTAAAAACGAGTATTAATAATAATGTTAAAATTTTAAATTAGCTTTCAATGTGTTAGCACAGAGAGTGGAGATTCCTCGTCAATATGACACTCACGCAAGATTGTTATTAAACATGACCGAATCCGCACCTTATATAACAATTTTGTGAGGTATAATTAAAAACTATATTACTTATCTCTTGCCTTGCCATGAGAAGGGCTGAATGACACCAACGATTGCCATTAAGGGTATAAACTATTTTTAAGTACTATTCTTGGTACCAATAATGTTAGTACAATTTATTTTGGCACCTGTATGATTCTTTAGCAATAAGCCTAACAATTGACCCGATTGTATAGTGCTCAGAAAAGGAAAAAAAAATCACAAAATTAATGGACTTAAAATAAAGGTTTCATAAAAAATTAATACCTAAGACATTAAAAAATAACATTATTTTACATCTTTAAAGATATATTTTTTTTAAAAAAACTCAATAGGCTATTTTGAGCCACCTGGGACCGAAATTTGCCCCACGTGGACGAATTGCGCCCACGAATATAGGAAGGTCCAACGAATCTCGCACACCCTGCTACCGCCATGTATGTGAGACCTATTCATTAAATAAACCGTTGACTACATAAGAATATAGCAAGAAAGTGCTCTAAAGGGAGCTATTAGTATTGTCGGTGAGTTGCACTATGTTAATAGTAGCGCTGACCAAAGCCATACAGTGCTCTACAGGAACCCAGTTATTCGCTTAATCGATTATCTAGGGCGTTAACTTTAGGCCACTAATATACTAATAAATTAACGATATACTAAGGCGCATATAGTATATAAGTTTTGCGTGAAAGTACCTCATCGACCAGGGT
>JABUQX010023558.1:0-7500 GCA_015478945.1 Trachelipus rathkii
TATTAATAGAAATTTAAAAAAACATGGCAGCAAGAAGTGAAGAAGAAAATGTCATTAATAAAAAAAAATAAAATTAAACAAAAAAAACAAAGATAGAAGTTAAATATAAAAATCATTTGAAATTAATAAAGAAAAAAATTGGGTAGCTGAAAAGTTTAACCAACAAAGTTTAAAATTGAAAATATTAAAAGGAAATTCCATAAAAGACAATTTTTGAAGATAAGGCAATATATAATTGATACCAAGATAAGACGATTGCAGATTCAGATAAATATCAAGAAAAGGATAAAGATAAAGCAAATAAAAGATAAAGATAAAAGGTAAAAGATAAAGATAAAGATAAAGATAAAGATACAGATGAAGATGAAGATAAAGTTAAAGATAAAGATAAAGATAAAGATAAAGATAAAGATAAAGATAAAGATAAAGATAAAGATAAAGGATTAAAGAAAACCAAAGATAAAAAAGATAAGGGTATAATGAATAGACAATGAAAAAAATAAAGATTAATAAGAAGATAGAGATAATGTTGAAGATATGAAATGAAGATAAAAGGAAACTAAAAATGAAGATAACGATAAAGATGAAGATAAAGGTTAAGATAAAAATAAATATAAATAAAGAGAAAGATATATAAAATGAAGATGAAAACAGAAGATAGAATTAAAAATAAAGATAAAGATAAAAATAAAGTTGAAAATTAAAGATAAAGTTTAAAGATAAATACAATTAAAAAAAAGTAAAGATAAAGTTTAAAGAAAAAAGATAAAGATAAATATAAAGATTAATTTAAATATAAAGATAATGATAAAGATATAAGTTTGAAGGTGAAAATAAAAGATGAATTTAAAAATAAAGATAAATATTAAGATAAAGTTAAAAAGACGAATGCAAATAATAAGAAAAAAATAAATTAAAATTAAAAAAAAAAGATAAATCAAAATGAAGATAAAGATAAAGAAAAAGAGAAAGAGAAATGTAAGAATAAATATAATTATAAAAATAAGGATGAAATGATAAAGATATAAGATAAGCATGAAAAGAAAAGTAAAGATAAGCATGAAAAGAAAAGGAAAAAAGAATAAGAATAAGAATAAGAATAAGAATAAGAATAAGAATAAGAATAAGAATAAGAATAAGAATAAGAATAAGAATAAGAATAAGAATAATTATTATAAATATTTTAAATATTATAAAAAAAATTAGAATTAATTAGAAAATTATTAGAAAATATTAAAAAGATAAAGTTAAAAATTAAATTTGAAAAATGAAGATGAATAATTAAAGATTATATTTTTCTACAATTAGACCAATTTTGATTTGAAAATTTTAATTTGGTTTTTAATATTTAATTTCAAATTTAATTAGTTTTTTTTTAATTAAATTATGGATAATATTTGAGGTTTACTTTATTCTTATTAACTCATTAATTGAATTTGGTATTTATTTCATATGTAAAGGTTATTAGCTATATCGTGCATATATTTTAAATGTTTATTTTATAATTATTACATTTTTTAAGTTCAATATTAATAGAGAAATTACAAATGATACATATTCTCATTATATTTTACAGAATTGAGTTAAACATCAATATTTCCGTTTTATATATATATTATACTATTATATATATGTATATATATATATATATATATATATATATATATATATATTGATAAAAATACCCCTTTTAAGCATTTCACCTTGCTGAGAATCGAACCTGGACCCTAGCAGTTGAACGCGTATGTGTTTGACCACTACGCCACGATGAGCTAAAAGAAGGGTACCGCACAAGGTAAAAAATACTTAGTAACTTCAATTTAAAGATGAAAAGGAAGACAAACACTAAGGAGAATGCCATAGTATATTAATGACGTTTCGCGCTATAGCTAAGCGTATCATCACGCTATAAGTTTAAATAATAAATTATGAATGAACAATGTCTATAATATTTAATGTCTATATTATATAAAATATATAGAAAACTAAAAATATATAAAAATTACAAAATATTAAATCTATTATTAACCTCGTTTTACTAACCTTACATAACTGGATCAACCATAAGAATGAATGAACAAGATAAAATCGGAACATTATTTATACCAAAATTATACATAAATTGGTTGGTTTGTTTGGGACTTACTAAACTTAAAAAATTTCATGTTTACAGTTTATTATATAAATTGAAAATTAATAAAGACATATATAATGAAAATTATTACAATTAAAATAAATTAAGTTTGATTGAAGATAAATCAGAGTTGAGTTCAGGCTCCAATTCATGAATGTAGAGGCTCTCCAAGATTTTCCTGTCGCGAGTATCAGTGACGGAGGCAAGAATCAAGAAGTCGTTGGTAGTGATGGGATGATCTTTTTCGTGGCTATGGCTACGTATGGATGGAAATTCAGGTGAGGATGAGGAAGATTTGGTACGGAAAGAAAAACCCTTGTGTTTGGCAATCCTGATGCAAAGTTGTAGGGCCTGTTGACCTACATAGCGGGCATCTACAGTAGCCACACTTATAAAAGCCAGACTATCGAAGAGTTGTTTACAAACTCTTTAGGGATTAAATCTTTGGACCTGAAAAAGTTACTAATTTTAATTGTAATAATTTTTATTATATATGTCTTTTATAATTTTCATTTTATTATATCTGTATAAATACTGATTTTTTAAGTTTAGTAAGTCCCAAACAACCAACTAATTTATGTATAATTTTGGTATATAAATAGTGTTCCGACTTTCTATCTTTTCCATTCATTCTTATGGTTTGATCAGTTATGTAAGTAAGTTAGTTAAAATGAGTTAATTATGATTTAATATTTGCAATTTTTATATAATTTTTAGTTTTCTATAATTTATATAAATAGACATTAAATATTATAGACATTGTTCATATTATAATTATATTATTTACTTATAGCTGAGATGCGCTTAGATATAGCGCGAAACGTCCTTAATATATATTATGGCACTCTCCTTGGTGGTTTGTCTTTTTTCATCTATATATATATATATATATATATATATATATTATAATATATAATACTACTTATATATATATATATCTATATATATGCTAATATATTATATAGATACATATATATTACTATTTATATATATAAAAGATAAGTACACGAATATTTCATTAATTTTATTAATTAATTCTACTAGAGTTTTGGAACGTCTTGGGCCACGTCAGCTGATGGCTCATGTTAGGACATTGTGCGATTTTCTTGTTCTGGAATTTTCAAATAGTTCTCTAGGCACGCACCTGTCTAAATGTGTCGATACGATGAATGCGATAATTTGGCATTTTAACATAGTACCAATTGATAGATTGATTCTGTGTCTGGTAAGTAATTACAAATTGATATTATTAATATTACATCATGCTTGCCAACTAAATGCGAAATTATGTTAGCAAAAATTATAATGCAAACTATTAGGCAATCATCACTTGAGTGGCTAGGTAAGCTTTATTCTTTATGTTCATGGCAACCAATAGTTTGCATCATGACAGCAAACATAGCATCAGAAAATAAATATATTTAAAAAAAAAACTGTTTCACGCTGATCCAGCTGTACATATAATATTGAACTTAGCGGTTAAATCTGCGGTCAAAAAGTTGGAGAGAGGAAAAAAAATGAGAATTTGTTGAGAAAGTTGTGGCACAAGTTCTTCTCAAATGGACTAGTGTGTTTAGAAGAATTTTATACCTGCTGGAATAGTAAAAGTTTAAAGAGAGTATTGCAAAAATTCGATCATAAAAAGAAATTAGAGAATTATTAGTTTAATGAAATTTTGTGCCGGACTTTAAAATTTCTTTACGTTGAGCACAATAGCAAGAAATTCATTGAAACGATGAAGAAATGAGGACCTAGAGTCAGAGATAAAGGAACAATTGCTAGTAGTAGTAGTGCGCTATTTACGGAGGCCATACCACCAATCTGGGAATGAATTAGAGGGTTTAAGAGTTTTAAATCTTCCTATTAACGATAGGCTCAAAAATTTTAATAAGTTCTTAGGTTAAATCAATATTGGAAAATAAATAGGGGGTTATGAGGGGCCTCAATTTTTCTGCACAGGTTGAATGGAAATCAACTTTAGCTTTTAAAACCACAGCAAATATTTTGACTATTTTCCAAAGATGTTATTTTCATTATTTTTTTTTAAAGTTCACACCTCTCTGACATATCCCTATTCTAGGAGGAGAACTTTTCTAGGTAATTTCTACCTAGAATCCGGAATAGGGATCGAACCCAAGCTCTTGCCATGCGACTCTGTCGCTCTACCGATTGAACTAACAATTACCCGTATCAAGTACTCATAATATGCTTGAGAGATATTTGTTGTAACAGTCAGCAACACAGAAGATTTGAAAGCACAGTCTATCACGTGTGTTAATAATAAACAGAATATTGATTAGTGTCAGCAAATTAAAATGAACAGTAGAGCGGGAGTCGAATAGAGTGAAGTAGATTGGAGTGGAATATAGTTGCAGCGCCATACAGCGCAGTACTTTATAGATTACACTACAGTGGTGTGGAATGAAGTAGTGTGGGTCTTCCCGGAGCTGCAGTAAAGTGGATTGGGTTAAGGTGGTGGCGGGATGACATGGATTGTAGTGGGCTGAAAAACCTCCATTAATTATACTGTTTAAAATTAAAACAAAATTTATCTAAAATTTTGGAGTCCAGAAGAGAGTGAAAACGGTTTTAACTAGGAATTTTGACTCCTTTCTCAGTTTTCTGTACTATCTTGATTAGTTTCTATTCTTAAAATTTGTGGTTTTAAATCACATTCAACCATTAAGTTTATAACCAGTTTTTATAAAAAGAAGAAAAAAAAATTCAAACTCAACTTTATTAAAATTACAGTTAATCATTGGCAAAATTATTTACGATGTCTTAGGATATGTTTTGGTAGGATTTAACAAAGATATTTTTATTAAATTTCCTTTTCAAAAAAAGGACAAAACAAATAATACTAAAATCTTAAAAATCAGCATACACTTTGTTACCAAATTAAATTTTATATATATATATATATATATATATATAATTATATATTATATATATATATAATATATATATATATATATATATATATAATAATAATTATTATACATATATATATATATCATATATATATACTATATATATATATATATATATAGGATTATATATATACGTATATATCATATACTATATTATATATATATATATATTAATATATATATCTATATATTATATAATATATATATATATATATATATATATGTATATTATATATACATATATACTATATATAATATACTATATATATATATATATATACATATACTATATTATATATATATATATACTATACTATAATACCTATATATATATACTTACTATATATATATATATATATATAAAGTCAATCTATATCTATTATATATAATATATATCTATATATATATATATATATATATTTTATATATATAATATATAATATATATATATATACTATATATATATATATATATATATAATTAATATAATATTATATTAATTATACTTAGAAAATAATTTATCCTTGCTCGTCTTTTATAAGAAAGAAAATTCGTGTCACAAAAGGTCAACAGCAAATTTGCCTTGATATCTATAGAAACGGAAATGCAATTTAACGGTTTAAAATGTTTATAGGATAAGCCTCTTCTCTTTCACAAATGAATGCACTCTTATGGTCTAAATACTATTAATTATATACTTAGTATATATATATATATAATATATATATATATTTATATATATATATATATATATATATATTATATATATATAATATATAATATACCATATTATTATAAATAGTAATAGGTTTCGCCCCTTTCAGTTGGGTTGCCAGACCTTCTTCCAATTTTTGCCTCTAAACTGTTTCCCAGAGCATCTAGATATCGGTGTTTCTGGGTGCATAAGTTACAATGATGGTGTTGGAGTTTACAAACAAAAAAAAGTAAAGTGCCGGTTTCTAGCCCTATCGCTCTAGAATTGTACTTAAGAAGTCTTAATTTCTTGTCTACTTCACTTTATGACTCAAGGACGTGAAGCCTGAAACCATAAGGTTGCGATAATTGGTGATTCACTCCACACTTCTAGTAATAATAAAAATAATAATAAAATGATTAATAATAATAATAATTAATAATATAATAATAATTATAATAATAATAATAAAATAATAATAATAATAATAATAATAATAATAATAATATAATAATAATAATAATAATTAATAATAATAAAATAAAATAATAATAATATTAATAATAATATAATAATTAATAATAAATTAATAATAATAATTAATAATAATAATAATAATAAAATAATAATAATAATAATATATACTTAATACATAATAAAATAATAATAATAATAATAATAAACAATAATAATACAAATAATAATTAATAATTAATAATAATAATAACTAATAATAATAATAATAATAATTAATAATAATAATATAAAATTAATAATAATAATAATTAATAATGATAATAATAATAATATAATAATAATAATAATAATAATAATAATAATAATAAGTAATATAATAATAATAATAATAATAATAATATTAATAATAATAATAATAAAATAATAATAATAATTAATAATAATAATAATAATAATAATATAATAATCAATAGATAACAATATAATTAATGTTGTTACCTATGTTAATTTAAAATAGTGATATTATTTATTAGTGTTATATTAATGTTATTTGATTAATAGTGTTAGTGATGTCAATATTGTTACTGATTATGTTATATTATATTTTAGTTATATGCTGTGTGTGTAGGCATTTATGAATATGTGATGTATGTATGTATGTATGTATGTTATGTATGTATGTTAATGTATGTATGTATGTATTATATGTATGTTATGTATGTATGTATGTATGTATGCTATGTATGTATGTATGTATGTATGTACGTATTGTATTATGTATGATGCATTGTGTATTCGTGGAGATGGATAAATAGATAGTATAGATAGATTAGATAGATAGATAGATAGATAGATAGATAGATAGATAGATAGATAGATAGATAGATAGATAGATAGATAGATAGATAGATAGATAGATAGATAGATAGATAGATAGATATATAGAAGATCGCCAGTAATGCCCTCCTTAGGAAATCATACCGAAATCTGAAGAACAATATTTTAAATTAGGTCGCTAAAAATCTTCAATAATTGGAAGGATAGTCACATTGTCAGTTTGTCCACCTTCAGCGGCTTATGTTGAATGAATGCAATTTCCCAATAGGTGGTGTGAAGTCGCAAATAGAGAAATATAAAATATAGAAATATAGAGAAAAAAGTAGAGAAGTGTAGAAACAGAGAAAGAAAACAGAAAATGAGACATAGATCGAAATAATGAGTGGAATATGTAGAATTTAGGGAAATAGAAGACGGTTTGAAAGAAA
>JABUQX010023558.1:17500-35000 GCA_015478945.1 Trachelipus rathkii
TCTGAATCAAAAACTACTAAGTTTTATAGTATATATATATATATATATATATATATATATATATATATATATATATATATATATATATATATATATTATATATATATATTATATGAATATATACTATATATATATATAATTTATATATTATATATATATATATATACTATATCAGTATATATATATATATATATAATATATATATATATATATATATATATTATTATTATATATAATTATATACTATATATATATATATAATACAATATACATTATATATAATATATACTATATATATATAATATTATATCATAATACTATATCATATATATTATATTATTTAATATATATAATCTTTTTTCTATATATAAATATATAAGTTATATATATATATATATATATATATATATATATATATAGTTAATATATATATATTATATATTATAATATATTTATATATATTATATATATATATATATATATTATATATATATATATAATATATATATATATATATATAAAATTTAATTTTGTAACAGAACGATGAAGTTTTTTAATTTTTTTTATTATTATTTTTTTTTTTTTTTTTTTGAAAAAGGAATGCAGAAAAAAATTCTTTGTTTTTATTTTTTATTTGTTGTATTTTATTATTTTAAAATGATTTTGTAAAAAATATTGTAAATGTAATTTTGAAAACATTTTAGTTTGAATTTTTTTTTCTTCTTTTTATAAAAACTGGTTATAAAATTAGTGTTGAATGTGATATCAGAATATTTGTCACAAATTTTAGAAGAAGAGAAAATCAAAATGTACAGAAAACTGAGAAAGGAGTCAAATTCCTAGTTAAACAGTTTAAGACATCACCTCATACTCCAAAATTTTAGATAAATTTTGTTTTATTTTAAACACTATATTAATAGGTTTTCAGCCACTGCAATCCATGTCATCCCGCCACCACCTTAACCCAATCCACTCCACTCAGCTCCAGAGCCACACTACTTCATTCCACACCACTGTAGTGTACTATAAAGTACTGCGCTGTATGGCGCTGCACTATATTCCACTCCAATCTACTTCACTCTATTTCACTCCGCTCTACTGCATTTTAATTTGCTGACACTATCAAATATTCTATTTGTTTTAATACACAGTGATAGATTGTCCTTTCAAATCTTCCGAGTTGCTCACTGTTACAACAAATATCTCTCAAGCATATTATGAGTACTTGATACGGGTAATCGGTAGCTCAATCGGTAAATCGACAGAGTCGCATGGTAAGGGCCCGGGTTCGATCCCTATTCCGGATTCTAGGTAGAAATTATCTAGAAAAGTTCCCCTCCTAGAATAGGGCTATGTCCGAGAGGTGTGAACTTTAAAAAATAATAATAAAAATAACATCTTTGGAAAATAGTCAAAACATTTGCTGTAGTTTCAAAAGCTAAAATTGATTTCCATTCAACCTGCGCAGAAAAATTGAGGCCCCTTATAACCCCTTATTTATTTTCCAATATTGCTTTAACCTAAGAACTTCCTAAAATTTTTGAACCTATCGTTAATAGTAAGATTTAAAACGCGTAAACCCTCTAATTCTTTCCCAGGTTGGCGGTATGGCCTCCGTAATTAACGCACTACTCGCGATTATTCCTTTATCTCTGTCTCTAGGTCATGATTTCTCCATCGTTTCGATGAATCTCTTGCTATTGTGCTCGACATATAGAAAAATTTAAAGTCTGACACAAAATTTCATTAAACTAATAATTCTCTAATTTCTTTTTATGATCGAATTTTTGCAATACTCTCTTTATACTATTGCTATTCCAGCAGGTATAATTCTTCTAAACACAATAGTCCATTTGAGAAGAACTTATGCCACAACTTTCTCAATAAATTTTCATTTTTTTCCACTGTCCAACTTTTTGACCTCAAATTTAACCGCTATGTTCAATATTATATGTACAGCTGAAGAAATTAGTTCCTGAACAGTTTTTTTTTTAAATATTTTAATTATTTGAATTTATGTTTGCAACCATGATGCAAACTATTGTGTTGCCATGACAATAAAGAATAAAGCTTACCTAGCAACTCACGTTGTCAATGAAACACTATAGTTTGCATTATATTTGCTAACATAATTTCGCATTTATGTTGGCAAGCATGATGTAAACTATTATGTTGACATGGCAATAAAGAATAAAGCTTACCTAGCAACTCACGCTGTCATGGCAATACTATAGTTTGCATCATGGTTGCCAACACAAATTCAAATGATTAAAATATTTGAAAAGAAAACTGTTCAAGAAATAATTTCTCCACCTGTACATTGTAAAACTCTTTTCTGGAACACATAATCTAGATTTACATTCCAAACTTTCTTTGACTTGCATGCTTTCAAACCACTTGGTAAGGGTGCAGGCAGACCTTTGGTTTGGTCATTTCATTTTCCCACAAACTCTAGTAGAATTCAGCAAACCTCTGATCATTACTTACAATTACTTATCTCTATATATATATATTATATATTATATGAGGGATAATAATAATAATAACAAATTGTCCAAAATCAATATAGCTATACTTTATATATATTATCTAATATTTATATTATAAAAATATGTATATATTTATTATATAATATATATATATATATACTATATATATACAGATGAAAAGAACAGACAACTACCAACGGGAGAGTGCCATAGTATATTAAGGAACGTTTCGCGCTATAGCTAAGCGAATCATCAGCTATAAGTAAATAATAAATTATAAATGAACAATGTCTATAATATTTAATGTCTATATTATATAAAATATATAGAAAACTAAAAATATATAAAAATTGCAAAATATTAAATCCATAATTAACCTCATTTTACTAACCTTACTTACATAACTGGATCAACCATAAGAATGAATGGACAAGATAAAATCGGAACACTATTTATACCAAAATTATACATAAATTGGTTGGTTGTTTTGGGACTTACTAAACTTTAAAATCAGTATTTATTACTAAGCAAGTAAAGTTATTTAAAAATGAATTAAATTATAAATGAATATAGAGTATACATAAAAATTATACAATTAAAATTAGTAACTTTTTCAGGTCCAAAGATTTAATCCCTAAAGAGTTGCACTCTTCGATAGTCTACTTTTATAAGTGTAGCTGGACTGTAATGGCCCCCGCTATGTAGGTCGAGGGACTAGGCTACAACTTTGCATCAGGTAATTGGCCAAGCACAAGTGTTTTCTTTTCCCGAAACCAATCTTCCTCTATCCTCACCTGAATTTTATCTCATCCGGATAGACGTTAGCCTAGCCTAACTCGAATAAAGATCAATATTCCCATCAAGCTACAAAGCGGACTTCTGATTTCTTGCCTGCCGTTCACTGATACTCACGACGACAGGAAAATCTTGGAAGCCTCTACATTCATGAAATTTGGAGCCGTACACACGCTTGCCTTGGCACCTTTCATTATTTCAAAACTGTTCAAAAGTATCCGTCCATTTCATCGTTTAATCCGTTACTTATAATTTTCATTTCTAATACTGTTATAAATACTTATTTTTAAGTTTAGTAAGTCCTCAAACACCAAATCAATCTTATGTGATACTTTTTGGTATAAAATAATGTTCGGCGATTTTATCTGTTCCTTCATTCTGAATGGTTGATAGTTATGTAAGTTTAATTGTTCGTAAACGAGGTAATTAATAAAGATTTGAATCTTGTAATTTTTCTTGTCACTATTATGTTACTTTTGCTATATATTTTTATTAATATAAGACAATTAATATAGCTCTATAGCACATTGTTCGAATTCATATTTATTATTTACTTATCAGCTGATGATATACGCTTAGCTATAGCGCGAAACGTCATTAATATACTATAGGCATTCTCACCTAGTGATATTGTCCCTTCTGTGCAATCTGTTACTGAGAAGTTACTAAACGTCATTTTTTTACCCTTGTGCGGGTAACCCAATACTTTTACTCACCGTGGCGTAGTGGTCAAAACACATACGCGTATTCAAACTTGCTAGGGGTTC
Organism: Trachelipus rathkii; assembly: GCA_015478945.1. Classification (NCBI taxonomy): domain Eukaryota; kingdom Metazoa; phylum Arthropoda; class Malacostraca; order Isopoda; family Trachelipodidae; genus Trachelipus; species Trachelipus rathkii. Next base: position 21,552 of record JABUQX010023558.1, read on the forward strand.
CAGGTTTCGATCTCAGCGCAAGTTGTGAAACTGCTTAATTAGGGATAATATTATCAATATATATATATATATATATATACAGTATATAATATATATCATATATAATATATTACGTATATATATATATATATATATATATAATATAATATATATATATATTCTGTAAAATATCTGAGAAATTATAAAAGGTTTTTTTTATTCTGAACACTAAACTTAAAAATCTAATTTAAAATTTTTTTAATAAAAAAATTAAAAAAAAAAAAAAAAAATCATTTTCAACAGGAAAAAATGTAAAAAAGAATTTGCCCCAAAAATAAAAAAAAAATAAAGGATGTATGACATATGAAATAATACCAAATATAATAATAAAGTTAATAAGCCATAAAGTAAACCTCAAATATTATCCCATAATTTAATTAAAAAAAACTATTAAATTTTAGAAATTAAATATTACAAACCCAAATTAAAATTTCCATCAAAATTGGTGCTAATTGTAGAAAATCTAATCTTTAATTATGTATAGCATTTTTCAAATTTAAATTATTTAACTTTATCTTTTTAATATTTTTCTAATAATAAGATTTCTAATTAATTCTAAGTTTTTTTATAATATTAAAATAATTTATAAAAAATTACTAATTATATTTTAATCTATTCTTAGTGTCGTGGTATTCTTATTCTTATTCTAATTCCTACTTCTTAGTTCTATTCTTATTCTTTATCTTATTTCTTATTCTTTATTTACTATTCTTATTCTTATTCTTAATTCTTAATAATCTTTTCTTTTCTTTTCTTCCTCTTCTTTTTAACTTTATCATTACATCCTTATTACTTTATTTTACTTAATTTTACTTCTTTATTATCATTTCTATGATCATTTTGCTTGATCTTATCTTCATTTTGATTTATCTAAAGTAGACTGTGCTTTTTTTTTTAATTTATTTACTTTATTTCTTAATTATTTACATTCGTCGTTTTAACTTTATCTTAATATATCTATCTAATATTTTAAATTCCAATCTTTTATTTTCCTCTCATTACTTTATAACTCTTTATCATTATCTTTATATTTAAGATTAAATCTTTATATTTATCTTTGATCTTTTTCTTAAAAACTTTATCTTAACTTTTTTTTAATTGTGACTTTATCTTTACACTTATCTTTGAAGGCTTTTTCAATTTATTTTTTAATCTTTTATCTTCTCTTTTTAAATACTATTATTCTTAGGTTTCATCCTCATCTTTATACTATCTTTTCTCGTTATTTCACTATTATTTTTATCTTAACACCTTTCTTTATCTTCATCTTTATCGTTATCTTCATTTTAGTTTCGCGTGTGATGTTGCGCGAGTGTTCAAATATCTTCACATTATCTCTACTTCTCTATTCCATCTTTATTTTTTTTATTTGTCACTTCATTGCAATTTTCCTTTTTGTTTTTTTTCCTTGAGCATTCTTTAATCCTTTGTCCTTTTCTTTATCTTTATTCTTTATCTTTATCTTTATCTTTATCTTTATGCTTATTGTTTAAAATTCTATCTTCATCTTCCTCTTTCTCTTTACCTTATCTTTATCTTTATCTTTTTCTTTATTTTTTATCTTTACCTTCTGTCTTTAACATGGTCTTTGTTTTTAATCTTTTTGATTTATCTTCAGCTTTGTCTTTATCTTTATTTTATCTTGTCCTTAGCATTCTTTTAATATATTTCAAAATTTTTTATAACTTTTTTGTAAGTTTTTTATAATTCATTTATCTTCAATTTTCTTTATTAAATTTTTCAATTTCATTCTTATAGTCAATCTCTATCTTTGTTTTTTTTTTTCAATTTTTACTTTTTGTTTGTCCTTATCATTCGTTAATTACCATTTTTCCTTTAATCCTTTGCATTCTTTTATTTTCCTTCTCAATTTTTGTCCCTAGACTAGCATTCTTTAATTCGTTTTATAATTTTAATATTTATTTCCTCTAATTTTCATAAATCTGATTAAACTGTTGCATCTTTATATATTATGCTATATATATATATACTATACTATATATTATACTCTATATATAAATATATTTATATATATATATATATATATATACTATATATATACATACTATATAATATAAATATAAAGTGATATATACATATATATATTTAAATATACCATTTAATATATATAAATAAGATAGGTAGTACATATTTGATATATATTCTTATATATAATATATAATATATATATATATATATATATATATATCTACTATAGTATATATATTATATTATATATATATATAATAATATATATATATATTATAATATATTTATATAATATATAAATCTAATAATAATATTACAGTATATATATATATATACTATTTAAAATATAGTATATTATATATTATAGTATATAGGTATAAATAAAATGTAATATAATATTAAATCTATTAATTTATTTTTATTAGATATTATTTATACTAAAGTATATATATATATATGTACGAGGGGTGTCTACATTTGCTCCTATTACACAGTAGCAAATTAACTCTTTATTTAAAGCGAGATATACAACATACTGATCTTAACTTTGCAAGATTCTCAAGCTCTGACTCTTATTTAATGTTTAAGCTTAAAATACTTTCACCTTCAATGATACAAGTATTATCTGACCTTTTGTTTTTTCATGTTATCATCTGCGAAACAAGTTTTCCTCGGTGGTATTTTAAAATATACATCATAGTATTGACATATCTTATTTTCAAACCAAAACGTTATAAATATAATTTTCTTCCGATATCATACGGTCAGATGGATTAAAAGTTTATAGAGATCAATAAAGATGCTTTTATGCTTGGCTTCTTACTTGATTACATGAAGCATATGAAATAAAGGCAAGCATATAAATTCCTAAAATTCATCGCCAAACGCCTTTAATATTACATGTTTCTTACGTGGATACAACAGCTTTCATCATAGTCTTTCATTATAAAGTGACACTTCACAAAACACAAATCCCCACTAGGGGTACAGTAAAAAGTTTCTAATGTAGAGAAATGGAATAATATTGAGTTTAAAATCATATTCTAGTTTAAGTTTCCTATTTTAGGTTCGCATCCTTGGGAATTTATCCTTGGTTTCAATCTTGTTAATTGATAGTTCAATCCCATTCATTCTTGTGCACATTAAGCGACTTTCATCTTGGGTTTCAGTAGAACTCATTTCATATCCTTGTTTGGATCAAATTTTATATACCACTCACACGCTGGGCTTCTTATATTCATGGCTAGTAAATGGCCTATAGTATTTAAATACTTGAAACGAAATATATTTGACACATTTAATTTTCTCCTGTGTTATTGTGACTTTTACCCCAATTCACCTTTGTACCCATTTACCATGAATTTATAGAATAAGTTGTTCATCTATATTGTTATAGACTTTGTCATCGTATCCATTATTGTCATTTGATCATATCACATGTTTTTGTTATACAACGCTGGTATGTCATTTCTTTAATTTTGGGTGGAGGCAATCTTAATTTACTTGGTTTGAAAGTTGTAATTCTTTAAAGTTTAATCTAGGTTGAAAGTTCCTATTGAAAACCTCCTTCTGTTATTGTTGTTTTTTCTTTTCTTCAATAAGTATCTACTTATTTGTAACGAAAGTACATACTTCTTTTCATTTCACTATTTATTCCTTGGATGACTAAAAACATCAACTTTTTAGTCATACTGTAGGATATTCTTCACAGTTATCGCCGCGTACTCATACTCATTCTTATCCTACGGTTCCTTCTTCGTCTCATGCTTCACATGGATTTGCGTCATCTCTTCACCTGGCTCCGCAGTTACCACAGCAGTTGGGTTCAAGTACTGTGTATAATGACAGTCTTGACCCCAGTTTCATTTCTATACAGCGTACTAGCGTACGTTGGGCCATGCGTAATCTCGTATGGGGTAGTAGAAGTGTCCAACAGCGCGAACGTCTAGTTGAGCAGTGGTTTCAGGTGATCAGAGACGAGGTGGCCACTTTTGATAATTTATCATATTTTGATAATCCTGACATGTATTGATGTCATCTTTTTCTTAAAGACATTCTTAGTATTCTTATAATAATTCACGATAGCTTAATTGAATAAATTCATATCTTACTCCAATAACACTCCCTTTTTGATTCATTAGATCTAACGTCATAATAAGGGGGGGAGCTTAATCTTAATGGGGAGGGATGTTGGGGTGTCTGCATTGCCTCCTGATATGAATTTAATTAATCTATAAATTGGATTTACTTCCACTGAAATGAGAATTATTATTGTTATTACTCCTCTTTCAACGATAAGTATAATAAAGTAAACGCTCCAACTCTGTCTTTAAATTTAATAATATAAAAGCTCCAACTCTGTCTTACATTTAATAATATAAAAGCTCCAACTTTTATATTGATTGTATTAATAATGTCATTTATGTAATATACATGTCATTACATGAATTTAATGTTTTTCAGTGAGTATTTACTTTGTTAAATAATTTTAATATACAAATTATCATATGAGACAAATTCAATTTTAATTATGTGACGGTGAGTGAAACAAAGGTTCACCCACGCGATTGGAATTTGGTTTCTTGAAGTCGTTTTAATTAATTATTTTATCAAAAATACCGAACTATGGTGAGGTGTATACAGGGACTTAGTTGCTTAATAATACACACCATTAACAAACAAACAAAATAGGGGTGTACTTAAAGATTTATAAACGGAAATCCGGGTACCAGGAAGTTTTCAGGAGTGTGGCCGGATATTCGTCGTCTGGAATAGAAGCTTTGATACCTCGGCCATTGAGTTATGTGGTCTAATCGAACTTTTCTTGCCTGTGGCAGGGGTTGGTTTCCAGAGGTGTGGGGAATTGTAATAATGTACGTACACACTACCAAGACAGCAAGTTTATAAGGAGGGTTGAATAATAGAGGGAAAAATAGCACACAATTACGTTAAAACACAAGGCGAATCAAACTCAAGAAAAAGAATTGTTTTATTCACATATTATGTACAATTTAGAGCACTAAACAGGATTTACATTTATGTACAAGTAATTAAGCAATGACGATGAGGAGATTAATTACATGAATCGTCTAGATTAAGAACCATTCAATGTGATAAAAGGGGATTAATCTGGGACAATGGAATATGATATAACGGTCCACAAGGAGATGGCCAAGTCTTAGAGAATCCATTCACTGAGTGGGAAGACTCTTTTAAACTTTTAAGACAGTATGACTAAAAAGTTGATGTAATTAGTCATCCAAGGAATAAATAATGAAATGAAAAGAAGTATGTACTTTCGTTACAAATAAGTAGATACTTATTGAAGAAAAGAAAAAACAACAATAACAGAAGGAGGTTTTCAATAGGAACTTTCAACCTAGATTAAACTTTAAAGAATACAACTTTCAACCAAGTAATAAGATTGTCCAAAATTAAAAGATGACTACAGCGTTTATACAAACAGTGATATGATCAAATGACAATAATGGATACGATGACAAAGTCTATAACAATAATGAACAACTTATCTTATTTAGGTAATGGGTACAAGTGTTGGGAAAATCACAAACACAGGGAATTAAATGTTCAAATATATTTCCGTTTCAGTATTTAAAATACTATTTAAGGCATTTCTGGATGAATATAGATACCCAGCGTGTGGAGGTGTATATAAATGATCCCAAAAGGATAATGAAAATGAGTTCTACTCGTTGACCACCTCTATTCGAATATATTCGACAACTATCGCTAGCAGTTCTTAAGGATTGATCCATTTGTGTTTAGAAGAGGCTTCAACTCTATACAACTCCTGATAGGCGCAAGACTAAACACTGGTGCTCCCTATATGATGGAGAGTCTATAAATGGAATTTAGAGAGCACACTGTAGTGATGGTTTCTACTACACATATTCATTCGATTCATTTCTCTACATAAGACTCTACTTTACCCTAGTGGCCGATTTGTTGTTTGTGTAATTGTTCACTTTATAATGAAGTATTCATGATGAAAATTTGTATCCACGTATATAATGTAATATGTAAAGCGTTTTGGGATTGAATTTCAGACATTAAGCTGCTTCATTTCATATATGTTTTCATCGTAATGCAAGTAAGAAGCAAGCATTAACAAGCACTTATGTACTATTAACAAATTCTAACACTGACCTTATATTAGGATATTCCGAAAATTTATTTTATTAAGTCTTTGTTTGACAATAAGATATGGAATTTACTGAGTGATTTATTCTTTAAATATATGAGTAACTTGTCATTCATATGATAACTGAAACACAGTCATATAATATTTGTTTCATGAAGGTTGGGAAATTATTTAGATTAAACATTAAATTAAGTAGTCAGAGTTGAACTTGGCATTAAGTCAGAGTTGTGAATTCGTGTAGAATTAAATACACCAAGCCTTAATTTGCTACTGTGTAAATTCGGGGAGTTAAAACTGCTCCACAGCTTACATTCTCCTCCTCGCTAAGATTAAGCTTAGCCCCAATGTTTGACGGTTTAAGTTTAAAACGATTCATAAACGAGGAGAGTGAGGAGATAATAAGATGAATAATTTAAAATTCATGTTTGTAAGTTTTATGACCGCGACAGTGAAACAACTTATGTTTATATTATCTCAGGTTCATCCAGAACCCAATAACAAAAAGAGGATCTTATACTCATTGTAGCACGCAACAATGCGGAATGAATCATTTGCACCCAAAAAAAAAACAGAGAGGATATAGAGAGAGTGCAGTAAAGAGTAGGATCGGCTCTGGCAAAGCAGGATATCAACAAATCATACGTGAGATTATACACGAATATGATAAGTTAATAAAGGATAACTTAAATAACGATAATCATGACATTGTATATTAAAGAGTTATAAATAATGTATAGTTGAGCATTAATGGTAATACATAAGAACCCTTACTGTTCTTGGATTTTATTTGCATAATTTAAATATAAATAGACCATAAAAAAATTATATAATTTATGTAATTTTTATTTATTAAAATACAAAATTTACCAGAATTTCTTCATTATTTTATAATATTGTAATACATTTTGTTTTTTATGCGTTTCCAGGTTGAGTTAGGTTTAATAATAAATTTTATAAACCTGAACCATAGAAAGTAGTAATATTCTGAGTCATTTAATTTTATTTGCTTCTAACGCGAGAAAAGTTTGGGTTTCAGAGTATTTAAGAGTATATTAATAATATTTAGGCTGGGATTATCGGCCTTTAAATTATACGGAGGGCGTTCCTAATTTCAAATGTTTTCTAAATTTTTCTTAAGAACGGTTTCCCCACGTATTACGTATTAAGATATTTTGAAAATAGACTTCCGAAAGTTATGACGCATTTTTACGACGAGTTAAGTTTATAAATTAAATCACGAAAACAAAATTTTTGAAAGTTAATCCTTTCCATGTTCCCGAAGAATTAATAGAATCAAAAGAATTTTTTATGTAAACGATAAATGTATTATTCATACATAATTTACAAGAAACTAAACAAGAAACTAAATTGACCTTATCTCCAGCATCTCATTTCCTCCCCTCCGAACTAAACTCCGGTTATGCAAGTTGATTAACAAAGAATTTTCTCTTAAGGCGAGATCCCCTAAAATTACCCGGAAGAAATCTGATGGTGGTGAAGGATGATTAAAAAGATAACTGGCTTGGTAAAATAATCAGTATCCTGGAAAAATATAGGTAATTCCACATAAGAAGTTATGGATACATCAGGGTCACGGATCCACCTACTTATGGTGTGAATCTTGATTTCAGAAGATGGAGACGTGCGTAAATATTCCATTTGATTCCCTAGATACTTTAATATAGAAGTGCTAATGAAACTATATCTAGTACCACTGTCAATCACGCAATTAGTGAAACAGGAGTTATATGAGTCATATGGGGAAAAAGCAACAAGGATCACCAAAGGTTCAGGAATATATTCTCTGGCATCCTTAATTGAACTAGAGTTTTGACTAGGGAAAACGGGATTAATATTGTTACTAAGAGATGCGTGAGGCTGTGTCAAAGTGGGAACAGTAGCTAAGGTAACATCAGTAGGTTTAGTATTGTCCATGTCAGTAGCAATGTCAGTGATTTGTTCGTCAGAGGGTAAAACAGTGACAGAATTTATTACTGGGCTAAACTCCTCAGAATTTGTTTCTGTGGAGTTTGAGGGGTGGTCGACTTTGTCAAGTCCTTGACATTGTCCTTCGTGAGGTGGTTTCCCACAAAAGTCACAAGAGTCACAAGGATCAACAAACTGTTGTTGAAGAAGAGAATGGTCATCAAGTCGTGATGTCTGAAGTCTGGGAGTTTCGTGATTTATGTTAGTAGGGGAACGAGTGTTTACTGACTTTATAGTCTTTACAGACCCCGTTAAGGAATCACAAGGGGAACTTTCCTTTATCGGAGATCTATTTTGTGTTGTCTTTTGTCTGAGAGGCGTTCGTTGGGGACATTTAATACCCGAATGAGGGCCTTTACAAAAGGGACAATGTTGTATTTTAGGAGTGGAAGGTGAAGAAAGAGGAGTCCTACGGGCTCGACACTCGGCCTTTACATGCCCTTCCTTTTTGCAGTAACTGCAAATACCGAGGTACTTATAGCAATCTTGCATTAAGTGGCCTTGAATACCGCAGTAATCACACCACACAAGATTTATGCGTGTATGTGAGGTATTTTTATGAGGGTCTATGTTACGAGACGAGGTCCTTGAATTTTCAGAGGACGAAGGGCTAAAATGGCTGCCTCGATAATAACGAGAACCAGCGGTGTTCTTAGGACTATAGGATGTATAATTACGATTGGAAGGGTGGAAAATTCGAGATTTAAATATGTTACAGGAATCTTCTTTTTGTTGAAGATTGTATAACATATTTTGGGTGTTTTGTAAAAGTTTGGTTAAGAGAGCAATGTTTTCTCTTAACATGTCTAACTGTATGGTCAAGTCATCCGAGGAGTCAAGTCTATCAAACTGTCTCTGTGTCTGAGGTTGAAAATAAGGGGATGGTCTATGTTGAGACCACTTAGGGGAATACTCACGAGGGTAAGTATGAGAATCGTTACGAAGATAATTATGGGAATAGTCATGAGGATAATTATGGGAATAGTGATGAGGATAGTCAAAGTAACCGTAAGCTCGATTAGGGATCGGCGGATACGAATATGTATTTTCATTTGGGTATTTGTTACCACACTGAATCCAATAACTTTTAGAATAAAAGTTTGAGAGTTACGCCAATGGAAATTTCTTTAAGAGATTATTTTGATAATAATCTTGATCGAACCTATCTGAAGTATAATTATTCGAATACATGTTCGTATTGCGAATAGATTGAGGAGGTAACGGAGCAAAACCAGGAGGAACTGAACCGTAAGTATAAGAATTATTTATGTGGTCATTTGACATAATGAAAGACAAAGAAACCAAAACCGAGATGAATAAGTTGTGAACAGAGTCACAAGTTATGAATTTAACGCAACCCGACACAAGAACAAAGTCCCTGTTCGGGCGCCAATTCAATTTTAATTATGTGACGGTGAGTGAAGCAAAGGTTCACCCACGCGATTGGAATTTGGTTTCTGAAGTCGTTAATAATTATTTATTAAAATACCGAACTATCTATGTATACTTAGTTGCTATAATAACAAAATAACAAACCAAACAAAATATTGTACCTTAAAGATTTATAAAGGAAATCCGGGTACCAGGAAGTTTCAGGAGTGTGGCCGGATATCGTCGTCTGGAATAGAAGCTCTGATACCTCGGCCCAGAGTAACTTGTCTCTGGAACCTTCTTCCTTGTGCACGGGGTTTGCGTTTTCAGAGGTGTGGGGAATGCTAATAAATGTAGTAAACACCAAGACAGCAAGCTTATAAGGGGGTTTGAATAATAGAGGGAAAAAATAGCACACAATTACGTTATAACACAAGGCGAATCAATTCATTAAGATTGTTTTAATTCACTTAAATGTACAATTTAGAGCACTAAACAGGATTTACATTTATTACAAGTAATTAAGCAATGACGATGAGGAGATAATACATGAATCTAGATTAAGACCATTCATGTGATAAAGGGGAGAATTGAGATGAATATGATATAAGGTCCACAAAGGAATGGCCAAGTTTAAGATCATTCAGAGTGGTAGACTTTAAACTAAGAAGTATGACTAAAAAGTTGATGTAATTAGTCATCCAAGGAATAATAATGAAATGAAAAGAAGTATGTACTTTCGTTACAAATATAAGTAGCATACTTTTGAAAGATAAAGAAAAAACAACAATAATAATAATGAGGTTTTCAATAGGAACTTTCAACCTAGATTAAACTTTAAAGAATACAACTTTCAACCAAGTAATAAGATTGTCCAAAATTAAAAGATGACTACAGCGTTTATACAAACAGTGATATGATCAAATGACAATAATGGATACGATGACAAAGTCTATAACAATAATGAACAACTTATCTTATTTAGGTAATGGGTACAAGTGTTGGGAAAATCACAAACACAGGGAATTAAATGTTCAAATATATTTCCGTTTCAGTATTTAAATACTATTAAGGCCATTTCTGGATGAATATAAGAACCCAGCGTGTGAGTGTATATAAATGATCCCAACAAGGATATGAAATGAGTTCTACTGAACCCAAAGATGAAATGTGCACACAAGGATGGAATGGGTTGAACTTCAATTCAAATGAAACCAAGGATAAATGTGCCCAAGGATGGAACCTAAAATGGAAATTAAACTGTAGTGATTTTAACTCAATATTATTTCCATTCTCTACATAGAACTTTTACTTACCCCTAGTGGGGATTTGTGTTTTGTGAAGTTGTCACTTTATAAATGAAGACTATGATGAACTTTTGTATCCACGTAAGAACTGTAATATTAAAGCGTTTGGGATTGAATTTAGAATTAAGCATGCCTTATTTCATATGCTCATGTAATCAAGTAAGAAGCAAGCAAAAAGCACTTATGACTATAAAACTTTTAACACTGACCTTATATATCCGAAGAATTATATTTATAAGTTTGTTTGAAAATAAGATATGTAATACTATGATTATATTTAAATAAGGAGAACTTGTCTCATATGATAACTGAAAAACAACAAGGTCATATAATACTTTGTATCATGAAGGTGGAAAGTTATTTAAGCTTAAACATTAAATTAAGAGTAGAGTTGGAACTTGCAAATTAAGTCAGAGTTGGAATTCGTTTAAAAAAAAGGTTAATTTGCTATTGTGTAATAGGAGAAAATATATATATATATATATATATATATATATATATATATATATATATATATATATATATATATATATATATATATATTATATATATATATATATATATATTATATATATATATATATATTATATCTAAAAAATAGGCTATTTATATATAAAAAACCTATATTTATTTTATCTAATATATATTATTATATATATATAAATATATATATATATATATATATTTTATATATATATATATATATATATATGTAGATCTAGTCATTTATTTTTATTATATTTTTTAATTATTTATTTAATTAGTTTTAATTAGATTTATTAATTAATTTTAATGTTTTATTTTTCTTAATTAATTTCCATTACCTTACCCTCTTTATATTTTAATTAAATTTAAATATTAATTTTAATTTCTTATATTTTCATTACAAATTATTATTTTCTCTTAGCTTTTTTTTAATTTTTAAATTTTTTTTTTATTTTTAATGTTTTTTTAACTTTTTATTTTATATTTTTATATTTATTTGCTTTGGTTTTTTTTTTTTTTTTTTTTTTTTAAAATTCTTTTTCTTCATTTAACTTCTCATTATATTTTTTCTTCATACCATTTATTATCTTCATATCTTAATCATTATTTATTTTCATTTATCACTTTTCATTTTTATAACAATTATTTTTATTTATTTTATTGTTAGATATTTAATTACATAAATTAATTCAAGTTATATTTAATGATAACATAACTTAAAATTTAAGGGCTCACGAGTAGGGATGCCCGATAATCAAAATATTATCGATATATCGATAATTTTAATCGTTAAAAATGTATCGTTAGTTTTTATGCATCCTTTCTCACGAGTATTTTATATTAAATATAAATCACATAGTTTGTTAGATCTGAGCTGCGAAGGGGACAGAAACCAGCCGGAATCTCAGAGCAGCAAGTTTAGGGTGGAGTTTGAGTTTGTGCCGGAACTAAAATAATATTTGTATAGAGCAGAAGCCGAAGCAGAACAAAAAACTATTTTTATTATAAAATTAAGTAAGTCAGAACCGGAGCTAAAACCAAAGTTGGAGCTGGAGCCAAACCCGAATCCAGATACTGTGCAGAAACCATATAATTTTAAAAATAGTGGAGACAGAGCTAGGGTTGGAGCCGCAGTTTGAGCCGCAGCTGGAGTCTGCAGAATTAATTATCTACTCCGCAGTCCAAGTTTAGGTACGATTCGTAAGCCATATATCTGATGTATATAAATAATAAAGTCAGGGTTAACATAATGTGGATGGGGAAGTCAAAGCAAATACGAATATTCCTAATGTGAGATTTCGGATGTAATACGCCTCTATTAATATCATAGTTAAATATTTCATGATTATAATTCCTAAATTATAATTATTATCATAATCATATTATAATGCAAAATTTCAGGAAATACAAAAAGGCAAAATAAAGTAGATAAGTATTATAATCTGATATTATAATCTAATTCATTATGGAAATATCAAATTAAGATATCTCAAAAGCCTCTTTTGATAAATTCATTAATTGAAAGCTGGTAAAACTCCCAAATAACAAGTGAAAGTCTGGAAATCCTTTTTGGAAAAACTAGCATTTAATGGAAAGTTGAAAATCCTCCATCCTCAATTGTGGATGCCTGGAAACCTTCCCTGGCCAACTGAAATCTAGCAACCCACCCAGGAAGAAAAACTAACATTTAATGGAAAGTTGAAAATCCTCTAAACCCAATAGTGGATACCTGGAAACCTTCCCTGGCCATTTGAAATCTGGCAATCCTACCTGGAAAAACTACCATTGAATGGAAAGTTGGAAAATCTCCCTCCCCAATATTGGATGAATGTAAACTCTCCTTGGTCAAATGAAATCTGGCAACCCTTCCTGGAAAACCTACCATTGCCAGTGTCGCTGTTTTCATTTCCTTATTACAAAACACTTACTTCCATAACTTCAATCTTTTCCAAAATATTTTCCAAAATATTTTCCAAAATATTTTCTTTCCCTTTAACGTAATGAGCAAAAGTTTGAATCTATTTTCAAACCAAATTTCAACAAATTTTCCAAAATATTACGTTTTTGTAACCGAAATATTTCGCTCAAATTACTTGTTCTCCAAAATTT